>PVKM010017808.1:0-25610 GCA_004027735.1 Carollia perspicillata
GGTCCAGAGGCATCCTCTAACGAGCAAGGGTGTGTGTAGACGGTCCCAGGAGGAGGAGGCTATGGGTTGTGTACTTCAGTTAGCCTTTGTGTTTCCTGGAAAAGGATTTTCGGAAAATGCAAATTCCCTGCTGCATGAGATGAGACTGCTTAAGTAGCAATCCAGCAGCTGATTATTACAGTTCGATTTTCAAAAGATAATTAGAATGACAGACAAGCAGACCTTTGTTTTGGATGAGAGCAAATCATTTCATACATAGACTCGCCCCCGCTTCTAACCACGGGAAAGGAATCGCAACACATGGCTATCTGCATCGTACGTTTAACCTCAGTTAAACAGACTTCTGTATGTTGACCTTGGTTTTCCCATGTAGTAGAAAGAGAGCTGTGGCAAGCGGATGACACAAATCCCAGCGTGCATCCACAGCGAACCAGAGAGAGGTTAATTCTTTTTCCCTTTTAGGGATGATCAAATGTCACAGTTGACTTGGCAAAAAGTTCGAACACACTTGGTTTGGACAAATTGTCAATTCAGTTTTGGATTTCATTACGCACATGTCAGTCATTAGGCTAAAGTTATCACTAATAATCCCCATCTCGTGCACCACTGGTTTTGAAACGAAAAGAGTAAGACAGGTCAAGTGCAAATATACTTGCCCTTTTACAGCAATGAATTTAGTAGTATCACAGCCGACAGCTATTTGGAACACCTAGAATGAAGTGATTTAGGTGGTGAGGTCAGTGGTTCTGGTGGACACGGTCTAAAACATTTCTGTAGCTAAAAGCAATTGCATTCTATAGATCAACATTAGTAACCTTTTAAATGCACTGTTTTCCCACTTCTTTGATCACTTGCTTCCTCTTTCTTTGCTTCGTTCCTTATTGCTCATGAGCCCCAAGGGTTGGTTCTCTGCTTTCTTACGTTGGCATCTCCGGGAACTGACCCCACCTGGTCTTTCACCTGCTCCTCTCCTCCAGTTTCACCTGCACCCCTGGTTTGCGCCCTGACTCAGCAGCTGGCAAGCTCTTAACAGTTTATTTAGAAAGGGGGAGGGAGGAAGAAAGAGAAGGAAACATTGATGTGTGAGAGATAGCGTGATGGGTTGCCTCTCACATGTTCCCTGCTGGGGACCTGGCAGGCAACCCGGACACATGCCCTGACTGGGAATCGAACCAGAGACCTTTCGGTTCACAGGGCTGGCCCTCAATCCACTGAGCCACACCCGCCAGGGCTTAACTTGACTTCTTTTTCACCGGAATCCTGGTTCTTCCTTGGCTGCGATGACTTCTATGTATTTCTACCGGACTCCAGGACACCTGACTCACTGCTGTCTACCCTGACCCCACCCCCACTCCCCAGACTTGCTAAGCTGACCCAGACACCGGCATTCTGTCTTCAACATGCCCTCTCTGCTGCGTATTTCCACAGGGCGAATCTGAAAACTGCCTAGTACTTCCTACCCTGAAGAAGGACTTGGGGGTTACGAGGGTGGGGACAGAGAATGGTGCCCCGCCTAGCTTGATGGCGCACTGCTAAAGCAAGACCTTTGGGTGCCACCCGAAAGGCCTGTACGGCAGCAGGACCTCACGGATTTTGTTTTCTGAACCACCTGACCTCACCTACAAGACCTGATTTGTTCTCTCAACACTCGTCCCTGCAGTCCTTGCTGTCCGTCATCATTAAGCCTTTGTTCTCCTGTCAAATGCACTCAGGAGCACGGGCCTGCCATTTGTCGTGACTAACGTAACACCTGACTGATGTATCCACGTGGCATGCATGGCTGACTGGAGCCCTCCAGCCTTTCAGAGTCGGGACCCGCCATCCCCTGATGGTCTCACGTGTGACACCCCGCTTCTTCTGGGGCCCAGTTTACACATCCGTGACTCAGAGGTGACCTGCAGGTGGGTCTTGAGCAGAAGCATGGGTACGGAGTGCGGAAAGCACTACTAAACACTGCCGTAGGCCTGACACGTGTTCCCCAGGACTGGATACCTAATTAGAGGAATTCTGACAGCCCAAGTGAAAACAGGGAGCGCATTGGCCTTACTCAGTATTATTCTCTTAGATGCAGAGATGGGGCCGGACGGCTCCTGTTGTAGCTGAATCAGCACATTTCCTAGAGCCGGGCAGAGGGCTGGACCGAGACAGGCATGCATTCCCAAGGCCCTCCACGCAGAAACGTTGGCAGGTGATGCGTTAGCCGCAGTGCAGTCCTCTCTCCCTGGGAAAGCTCCTCCTGGGAGAGGGCCTGCTTTATGGGGGCGGCCTCGCTGCATTCCGGACCTTCTGCTGCCAGTTCCACTTGTGGCTCTGCTGCCGGATCTGCAGACTAAGTGACAAGACTGCAGGCTCCTGTTCGAGTGGCTGAGTCCATGGTCTGTTTGGTCCAGCAGATTTAGCCAGGGCCGAACTCGATCCAGCCAGAGAAGTCAGTGGGCCATGCTTCCATGTACACACAGAGCTGGGCCCTGGGGCCCTGTAACACTTAACCGCGAGGCTGATGACCTGCTCACTGGCCCATGGAGCAGCACGAAGGACGGTCCCGTGGTGGAGGGCGTCCCTTGCAGTTGTGCAGAGGCTTTGGTTGTCTTGGCTAGCTGGAGGACCTGCCTCTACCAGGTCACGTTTTCTGTTGCATAAAGGACTACTGCATATTTCTTCATTCTAGTGCAGTGAGTGGTTGAACACAAATTACGTGGGGCACAGAGGGTGGCTTGGTTTGAACTGTCCATGTCTCAGGGTGTGCCGAGGAGGAAAGCAGTACTAGAACATTCCTCCGTGATAGGCCCTTTTCTAGGCACTTCACATAAATCATTTTATTTAATACACTGAACAGAGCAGGTAAGTACTGTGAGATAGATGTTTCATTTCCCTCGTTACAAATGAGACCGCTGAGCTCAAACCAGGAGTGGGTAGGACTTGGATTTGAGCTCAGGTGAGATGTGCCTGTTTGTCATTGCAATGACTGCTGTATCCACGTGGCATGCGTGGGCCGGGCAGGATGGGGTGAATAGGTATCCCTAGGGCACCTAGTGAGGAGACAAGGAGAGGGATGGAGGAAACCGCGGTGCTTCATGAAGGTGTCTTGTATGGACTGGGGTGGGGCTGTCAAGCAGAGACCGAGACTGGGCAAGAACCGGAAAGGTCACTGTTTCCTGACTTCCTCCACAGGTTGAACTGGGTAGGGAGCATGGCAGGCCGGTGGGAATGGTTGGTGTGCACCTGCAGGCAGTTCCCAAGGAAGCAGTGTATGTCTACAGTGCTCAAGAATGGGCCTGTGTCCCTCTGTCTGGGGCTGCCTCTGAGCTCACGGACCCTCCCCCTTGGTAGGACCCGTGTCCTCATGCTGGGGTCTTGTGGGGCAGGGACAATGTCTCACTGAGCTTTATATCCTTCATGTAGGTATTCCTCATTGTCGTATGCCAGGTACATATTTAGTTGAAAAAAATGAATGACTTCACATTTTTTGTATATGTTTAGATATCTCCCTCTACTAGATGGTAAACTCACAGAAGGCAGAAACCTGATTTTTTGTTTCCACAGTAAACCAATGCTATCTCAACAGTGAAACATTCCAAAACATTGCTAGATATTAGGGGGTCGTGGTATTATACGGAGGTTATATGTCTTATTTAGTTCACTTGCTATGCATTATTTTTTTAATTTATTTTTCAATTACAGTTGACATCCAATACTATATTAGTTTCAGGTGTACAGCAAAGTGATTAGACATTTATATGCCTTATGAAGTGCTCCCCCGAATAAGTCTAGTCCCCATCTGACACCATGCATAGCTATTACAATATTATAGACTATGTTCCTTACATTGTATTTTATATCCCCAGAACTATAACTAGAAATTTGTACCTATGCCTTATTGAAGTAAGTTGCTGTCCTTTACATCCCCGTGGCTATTTTCATAACTGGAGATTTGTGTTTATACATTAGACACACTTACCTTTGGGGATATTGGACATGTCTTCGTATATTCACTAGGCCTAACCTGAACCAGCAGAACACCCGTCTTCTTGTTTCTAGGAGAAACGACACATACAGGCGATTATAGACTCACGAGGGGGGTAGAAATGACCCTGCCTTTCCGTAGAGCAGCTGAAAAGCTCCATGCACCTGACGTGCCTGAACCTCTCCCGAGGCGTGCTGGAGGCCCGGGAGGGGTGCTGGTGACTGTGCCTGGGTTCTGCTACAGCAGCTGTGCCTGTGGTCAGACCCGAAGGTCACTCTCATCTCACTGTATTCCGTATTTGGCCAACATAGGACCGAGGCAGTGGGGAATCGAGACGAGCATCCACCTGCACTTCACACCCCTGTGTCAGTGACACCCACAGAGCCTGGAGGGCGGAGGTTGCTGCCGCTGACCTCCTGTCCCGCTTCCTGGTGGCATTACAAGGCCAGGGTCACTGCGGCAGTTCCTTCTCTAGCTTCTACACATTTCCCCTCCTATGGATTAGCACCTTCGGAACAATGAAGGGGAAGTCATGAAAACAGTTTTCTGAACCACATTCTGCTGCGTACTCTGGTCTGATTGGCATGAAAAGGGAGAGCAGACGGAACACCCTTCTGGCTTGTGAAGTGCACGTAAGTCATTTTGTGCTCCGACAGAACAACTTGGAAATCACAGGAGAGATTTAGAAAGCTTCATTCACGACCCCTCCTTCTGCTAAGGAAAAAACTGGGGAAAAACAAATACAGACAAGCTAACCACAAACAAATGTCCTTTTTCTTCCCATATTTATTACATTTTAATATTTACTTAGTTATTTATGTAATATTTATATTTACTTTAATGTATAATAAATACATCAGGGTACAAATGGCTCATTTTCATATTTTTAAATCACTGTGCCATATTTCACTAATTCTAAGATACGTATTTTTTCCTCACTTAACACCTTTGAAATTAGGAAGCATCTTATAACTATGCCAATTGTGGCTTTTTTCAGTTTGATGGCACATTTGGTTTGGTAAAGTCAGAAATATAGTACAGATCTGTAAAGAACATGAAAGTAAAGATTTCACCTTCAATTCTGTACACAGTTTTTCTGAGAGCACATTTTTTTTCCTACCGTGGCTGATTTCAAAGCGTTTGGTATTTTTTCTAAAGTGTCACGTGGACTGGACAACTTGATATGTATTCTACAGCGACGGGATCCTGAGCGCATACCCACCCAACCAGAACGCACGGACATTCCAAACCACGACGTCAGAAGAATGGGGAACATCAGTGGGCGGAGGGGAAAGGGGCCCCCCATGTGACTGACGCAGCCTTTCCTCCCTGCCCTTCCCGGCCATGCGCTCCCAATTCACTGTCTCGTGTCCTCAGTGGCCCTTAGCACTGTTTGGCGTTACTCATTTATTTATCCAAGCACTTGCTGGGTTCCTCCTGCCACTAGAGATCTGCCCCAGGACCGCAGTGCTTTCCCCTTTCTGGCTCATCAGGTGTTCTTTTTTTTTAAAATAGTTTTTTTTTTTAAGATTTTATTTATTTATCTTTAGAGGGGAAGGGAAAGAGAGAGGGAGAGAAATATCAATGTGTGGTTGCCTCTTGTGCATCCCCTGCTGGGAACTGGCCTGCAACCCAGGCATGTGCCTGACTGGGAATCGAACCACGATCGTCTGGTTCGCAGGCCCGTGTTCAATCCACTGAGCTACGCCAGCCAGGGCTCATCCGGTGTTCTGAACACCTACTATGCGCTTGGCATGCAGTGGGCACTCCACTCACTTGGAGTGGCAGCAGACTAAAGAAAAATGGACTTCTGCTTGAAAAACAGTGCTATTTTTTCCAGGAAATATGCTGAGTCAGACAATGGTAACCATATACATGCCTTATGACCCAGTTCCAGGTCGGATGTCTTTCTCCCAGTGCTACCTTATTCCAAGAGTCAAAGATGGTGTTTTACCTGATTCTGCTCATAGTTGAAGACTTTCAGGGATATTAGAGTTCTAGTTTTTGCTTCAGGATGGTATG
Source organism: Carollia perspicillata (assembly GCA_004027735.1). Lineage (NCBI taxonomy): Eukaryota > Metazoa > Chordata > Mammalia > Chiroptera > Phyllostomidae > Carollia > Carollia perspicillata. The sequence continues at coordinate 5,987 of PVKM010017808.1, forward strand.
CAAAGACTTTGGGGATAAAGGATAAAACATGCTGGAAATTTATTGAATCAAGAAATAGCCTTCTCTCTCTCTCTTTTTTTTTTTGCATCTTCAGTTGGACGAGTGAGAACCTTCAGATAGGTCATGCTTCCATTTAATCACACGGAATATTCTACATTTGTATACCCAATCCTAAGTTCACATCTATCCAGACACTTCAAGGAATTTCAAATCTAGATATTTGAAAGGATATGAGGCCATGTAAATAAAAGGATAGCCACAAATCAAAAACCTGAATAGCATATTTTACATGAGCAGGTTCTTTTAAAAGTCATACTTACTGCAACGCGAAGTAATCCTTTACCGCCTCATAATTTACACCCTGAGAAAATGATATTCCCTGAAAAAGAAAATAAAAAAGTTTATGCGAAACAGGAAAGTTGGGAATGGCATAAATGGATACTTTCAAGGCATATTTAAATCTTTTTTATGTAGGAAAAATAATATATTTAGCATTTTTTCTATCTGTTTTCCATTTCAGAAACTCCAATTATGTACATATTAGATTTGCTTTGTTATGTTTTCCTTTTAATTTTATGTGAGGGTTCTCTTATTTCTATTGCTCCTCTCTCCCTTCTCATTTGACTTTTGTCATTGCAATGTTCTTATTTTTACTTTTCATTTATCACCTGAGCATAGCGGGCTTTTCACTTCTGTTTTCTAATAACCTTGGGTCTGGGCCTTGTTGTTTCTTCTTTGAGGGTTTTAAATGACGGCAGGTACCATACATTCTGCAAGGAGCCCCAATAAGTGGGCTTGTTTCAAAGGAAGGTTTGTTGTAGTCTTGTATCAAAAATGGGCCAATGAATGTGTACATTTACTTAAGTTAAAGTAAAATGCTTTGCATACGTCAGTGTCATTTTGGGGGGATGATTTTCTGCTTTAGCCAACTTTGGTATTAATAGAACTCTTTCTCTCCACCCTGTTGTAGACGCTTGAGGAAGCTGGGCCTGGAAGAGGGAGTGGGGGATGGAATATGCAATACTTGGGAAGACAGTGAAGTGGCATGTAAAATGCTTATGCAATCGTGTTGATTGGAAAAGTAGTGTACAAAACAGTGTATCCGGGATATCTACACCAACTGTGATAGAACGTTGGCAAAGATGGCTGCAATAATTCCTCTTGCTCATGTATGCATGTCCTTTACGGTATATACTTTTAAAAAGATTTTACTTATTTTCAGAGAGAGGGGAAGGGAAGGAGAAAGACAGGGAGAGAAACATCGATATGAGACAGCAAGGTTGGTTGCTGCCTCTTGTATTCGCCCCAAGTCAACCAAACCTGTATCCCAGGCATGTGCCCTGACTAGGAATCAAACTTGAGACCTTTTGCTCTGCGGGATGACGCCCAACTGACTGAGCTACACCAATCAGAGCTACAGTATACTTTTGCTGTTCTTCTATTAACAGACGGAGTCTATTTCCACATCCTGTTAATCCGGGCTGACTTTGTGAATTCCTTTGATGAGGAGAATGAGGCCAAACCTAGGCTTCAAGAGGCCTTGTAGCCACCACTTGCACCATCCTGGAACACTGCCCTGTGTCTGCCGTGCAGAGAAGCCGGACTAGCGTGGAGGACAGAAGCCACGTGGAGCAGAGACAAGTGCTCCAGCTGGAACCCCTTGCAGTAACAAGCCAGTGCTTATGCCAACCACTCGATGTGTGAATGAGGCCGTCTTAGACCACCCTATCCCAGATAAGCCACTGGGCAGCCACAGTTTCGAGAATGAACCCAGCTGAAACCAGCTGAAATGCCCAAAAACTCATGACCCAAACTGCTGATGCATAGAATTGGTTGTTTTCAGTCATTAGGTTTTGGGGTAGTGTTACACTACAATAGATAGTAGAGAGAACTCTACAGAAAAGCCAGGTGCGAAAAAAATAAACAAAAGAAAGCAAACAATACAACTGATGATACTTCTGCAGGGATGCATTTTAAGTAGCAAAGAGGCCTTAGATATTGAAAGTGAAAATTATAGCTCAGGAATTAATGGCTTATTATATTAATGTATTATTTATTAAAAACATGTATATTTCTCAATATTTTCCAAGCTAAACCTAGAAGGGAGATCCATTTTAAAACTATTAACATTATACTTTTACATTTATTAAAGTTAAATGAAGAAATTTAAAAAAAATACTCACTTACCATGGTTTTAGTGCAGTATCCTGAGACAATTTCATAGTGAATGTGTTTTTTAATTTTTAATATTTTGGGGCCATATAGCTCCATAATAATATACAGACCAATATTTTCTGGGTAGACTATTTGAACCCAAATTGTCAGGTTCTCTCCCTTGTCCAAAATGTAAAAAACATAAAAAATATTAGTACTAAATGCCACAAAAGGGCATATTTCTTTTGTTTTTAAAGATATACTCTGTGCCTCCAGATTTATGGGATATTTTTGTGGGGATATTGTGCTGTTTTCAGAAACATACACAAGGTATCCTTGACCAGATGAACTCAGGAAAATGAGCGATTTTGTTGTGCTATTTGTCCACAGGTGCAGCTTTACTGCATCTTTAATATTAATCTTGAAATAAAACATTATATTATTTACCATTTTTACCACAATACTTCCATAGTAATCTGGAAAAAAAAGAGAGAAAAGTTTGAGTTATTCTAAGTAACCAGAAATCCATTCTATTTTCTATAAGTGGACTTTTAACCAAAACAATTTCCTTCGCAGAGCACGCATTGACTGTTTGCGCACTGTGAGAAACCGGCACGTGCACCCGGACGCGGTGCCGCACGGCTTCCCTCCCCCTTCATGGTGCTGCTGCCCCGGCCACCTTTCTCCTTGCATTCGATCTAGCACTTCCGTGTCGTATCATTTTCAGAGAAAAAAGGAGCCAGCGTTAGCGCGCTAAATAAAGATGAGAATGAGCACGACAGGAATGGCATTATTAGGGAGCACTGTGTCCTGGACGAAAATGTGTCGTCCCCCTTCACCCCTCCACCACTGCCAATGCCTATGTTCAAGTCCTAAGTCCTATGGTGACTGTGTTTGGAGATAGTCTTTAAGGAGGTAATTCAGATTAAGTAAGGTCATAGGGTGGGGCCCTGATCCACCAGGACTGGCATCGTCACAAGAGGAGGAAAAGGCACCCGATCTCTCGCTCCCTGTGCCCTCCCCTCTCTCTTTCTTGGCACGCACACAGAGGATGGGCCATGTGAGGACTTGAGAAGGCGGCTGCCGTCTCCAAGCTAGGAAGAGAGTCCTCATCAAAAGCCAGCCTCGGTGACACCTTGATCTTGGACTTCTAGCCTCCAGAACCATGAGAAAATACCCTGCTGTTGCTTAAGCAACCTAGTCTGTGGGGTTTTGTTACGGCAGGTCCTGGCAGAAGAATACAACTGCGATGAAGAAATGGGGGTGGGCTTGGCACCCCTTCAGGCTGACTCTGTAAATACTCTTCCCTTAACAGAGCGTTATGTTTAAGTCACAACAGAGGTTCACAGACGGTAAGTCTCTCGGCCTCTTTGGTTCTGGAGCCGCACCTGTAAAGTGAAGAGTTAGTTGACTTCCTGGCTTTCCTTTCAGATACAGTGTTCTCTGGGGACCACTTCTTGGGGTATCCTTTCTTTAATTTTCTTTTTTTTTAAAAAAAGATTTTATTTATTTATCTTTAGAGGAGAAGGGAAGGAGAGAGGGAGAGAAATATCAATGTGTGGTTGCCTCTCGTGCGTCCCCTGCTGGGAACTGGCCTGCAGCCCAGGCGTGTGCCCTGACTGGGAATCGAACCAGTGACCTTTTGGTTTGCAGGCCCGCGCTCAATCCACTGAGCCACACCAGCCAGGGCCCTTTCTGTAATTTGCATAAAGGAACACTTAGGGAGGTCTGGCTGAAAAGAGGAAGGTGGATTCAGAGTTGGGGAGCTCAGAGGCTATTCTGCATCTGACATTCGGAATCTGAATAAGTAAGTGACCTTTTCACAAATTACCATAAATTATATTCTAATTAAACTCCTAACTCAGAAATGTCATTGTTTTAGGATCAGAATAGTTGAATACTAGTGTCAACATACATTTCCTTACAAAGCGAAACTCCCATATTGTTATAACATTGTCAGTAGGAATTCAACAATGTGACGACATGCCTGAAATTGTTACACTGACAGGTGGGGTTAACATGAAGCCAGGAATAACTTTCCGACTGTTCTAGGGAAGCTGCCAGCGTCACATGTCCTTAATGCTGAGCCAGCAGCACAGGGATGGGATCAGACGCCGGTGCTTTCGTGGCTCTGCCACTGCGTGTGGGGTTAGGGTTAGGGTTGGGGTCAGGGCCCAGGGCCCAGGGCTAGTGTGGTGCCTCCGTGATTGGGGCCATAACAGTGGCCAGATAATTTTCCTCAAATAACTTAGATTTCCTTACACAGTTAATTCTGTTTCATTTGCTTTGGGCAATGAATCCATCCAGGCTTACCAAATTATTGGCCTGTCCTGCTTTGTGTGTGTTGCTAGGAATTTCACGAGGTGGAAGGGGAGAGAGACGTGGGTGATGATGTAAAATATCTCTCTGTTGAATGACAAAAGCAGTTGCAGGACACACAGTACGATGATGTCTAAAATGTAGAGCCTCACCTAAATGTATTGTTCATGGATTTTACATAACAGTCGTGGGGGTGTAAAATACGGCATAAGAGATAGAGTCCGTGAAGCCCTAAGAACCATGTACGGCACCGGGACTTACTGTGATGGTCGCTTTGTCAGATACAAGTGTCTGTCACCGTGTTGTATCCCTCAAACTACTGCAACACTGTGTGCTGCGTACAGTGGAGAAAAGTCATTTACGCTGCCCTGCAGTTTATAGGCATGGAGTAGCATCCTGTCCACAAACTTACATACTTTAACTCAAAAACACTTTATTGCTAAAAAATGCTACCCATCATCTGGACCTCCAGCACGTTCAGCTGGTGGAGGGTTTTACTTTCAATGTTCAAAAACCAAAATATTGTGAGGCTTATATAAAGAGAGGTGCATTAAAACGCGGCATCCTTGTACTGTTCCTTGAAGGTTTACCACCTGCCAAGTATTATCCTAGACATTTGGCATGCAATCCCTTACTTACTTATAATGGCAGTCTTATATTCTAGATCAGAAACCTGAGGCTTGGGAAATTTAAATGACTTGTTCATGGCTTTAAATACAACTCTGTTTAACTCTACCATACCTGTTATTTTTTAAAGGTTTAAACATTTTTTAAAATATATTTTATTTACTTAGAGAGAGGGGATTGGGGAGAGAAACATCAATGTGTGGTTGCCTCTTACATGCTGGCCCCCATCCCCCGCCCAAGGGACCTGTTCTGCAACTCAGGCATGAGCTCTGACTGGGAATTGAACCAGTGGCCCTTTGGTTCACAGGCCAGTGCTCAGTCCACTGAGCCACATCAACCAGGGCTGTAATACCTGTTATAGGTTGAACTGTGTTCCCCCGCAAAAGAAGTGTTGAAGTTCTAACTCTTGGATGTGAGCCTTTTTTTTTGGAAAATAGGGTCATCACAAAAGTGATTTGTTAAGATAAGGTCATATTGGAGTAGGGTGGGCCCTGTTGCCATTATAACAAGATGGCATGTAAAGACACAGGGAAAATGCTACGTGATGACGAAGGCAGAGTTTAGAACCCTGTGGCTGCAGCCAAGGAATGCCGAGGTTTGCCAGAAGCACCGGAAGCTAGGAAGAGGAAGGAAAGATTCCTCTTCAGGTTTCAGAGGGAGCATGGCCCTGCCCAACACCCTGAATGCAGACGTCTAGCTTCCAGAACTGGGAAGCAACACAGTTCTGTTGTATTAAACCACCTGGTTGGGTACTTTGTTACGGGAGCCCTAGGAAACTAATACAACGCATTACCTTCTACACTAAAAAAATGTGTGAGCTGCTTAGTTAGTATCTAACGATGGACCAAAATGAACCTGTGAAAAACAGAACTTCAGTTTGCAATTTTTCTATGTAAGAGCATATTTAACGTGAGTAGAATCCACTTTTAGGTGGTACAAAGTACACCTTTACCTATCAAAGGCATCATATGTTAATGCATTTAAAATTGCTACATCTTCATCAAGAAAGATGTCTGTTATGAAATCTAGGATACTTTTTGCAAAATGAGAATGCCTCACCTACAAAAACATGATGAATAATACTGTCATGTGATAGTCCTGATAAATTTCCAAATGTCGTCGGTGTTTGTACAACTCCAATATTAGTGAAATTGTTGTAACAATAGTAGACCCTGTGTTTGTCCCATAGTATTAATTCTGGTTGTGCTGAATATAGAAAATGCAGCATTAGAAAACTGTCAGCCATGACGTTTAACACAAAGTCTTGGAGTACCCACTGTTTTGTGTCTTCATTGTATGTCACTAGATAAATCTTTTTAGTGACACTACATGTAGTGCAGTAATTTAATAACACGCCAAGTTCCAAAGGGTGAGATAGGTAGCCCACATTGTGTATAGTCAAAGTGACAGCTGAGGGTATGTTTATAATTTTCCTCAGGTTTTCAGTAGTCATTATTTTGACAAATTGAAGTGAAGGATATCCAAGGTAAACTTCATTGTTTGTCCAGACTGCCATGATACTTCTTGTGTTACTGGCCTGTGACAAAAGTGAAAATAATGTAAAAATCTTCAGTTTTAGGCATAGTCCTAACAAAGTAAGGTAAAACATAGTTACCAGTAAGGTTTCATTTTTAGTATATTTCTGAAAAATACTTCAAGCATAGAAATACATGACATAGAAATGTGTCATTACATATCACCATAAAAATAAGTTATGCCAGTAGCTTTATTCTTTTTTTTTTCAATGTATGGTTGCCTCTCTTGCGTCCCATGCTGGGAACTGACCTGCAACCTAGGCGTGTGCCCTGACTGGGAATCGAACCGGGACCCTTTGGTTCCCAGGCCCGCGCTCAATCCACTGAGCTACACCAGCCAGGGCCAGTAGCTTTATTCTTTTATATATTGTTTTATCAATGGAAAGAATTAATCTTAATTCTCCTTTACATATTCAAAGAGCATCAATCTTCTCTTATGTATCTATTTACTCTGGCTAGGAGTGCCCCTTGGACCTTGATATTTTACTAAGGTCAAGCTATAAGGACACCTCAAACATTAAATTATTTTTGGAATTCTAGCTTCATGGGATAGCAGATAAAGAAAAAAGAGAACTTAAAAGTGTAAGCAAGTCAATAGTACCTTTTCCAGGATATAGTCTGTTAGAGAAAATGGCCGTCCAGAGATGGCTGTGTCTGGAATTCAGTGGGCCTGACGTCATTCAGAGACGCAAGTCCACTTCTCTAGCTGTTTCTGATTCTTAGAGATTTTTATTCAAAATGGAACTTCTGTGTCCATGACCACCAAAAGAAGTCTTTTGGGCACATCTTGTTTCTTTAACTTTAATTAATTTACAAATATTTAGTGTATAATCAAATAAGATGTAGACAGATACCAAACTGGTAACCAAGGAAAGAGACACTGTTTGGTGTAAAGAGTATTTTTATCAAATGAAGATTCAATTTCAAGTTTAGAGCTTATGTTGCTGGAGGAGAGCGTGAAACAATCCTCAAAGAAGAAACAGAGAAACTAATCATGAGCCTTTCTCAGAAAAGACTCACAGCCATTCTCATTCTTGGCAGAGGGATGGGAAGAGGGATGAGCCATAAATATGACAGATGGGAATTCCAAGGAGCCCCAGTGGTGGAATGGGTTTTCCCTCACCCACAAACTCTCTCCCATAGATCTTTCCTCGGTGCTTGGCTGTAGTAAGCCAAGGATCTTGGGGCAAGGCAGGGGAGCTGGGAGACCCCCCTGAAGCATTCAGGGCCTCTTGCAGCTGTAATGCATGCACCTCTGAAGACAGGGAGGGGCAGGCAGCAAGGAGCAAAGCTGAGAGAGATCCACCTGCATTCTGGGTTCTCAGGTGTCCCAGGCTGGGAGTGGGATAAGAGATCTGAGAGAAACTTTCCTCTGAGACGTGCTTGGCCTTTCCCCAAAGTGTGGAGCGGCCTCCCTTCCAGGACTGGGGATGGGGAAGCAGGAGAGAAAGATCTGCCGAGGCACAAAAATCCAAGGGCAGAGGAGTGAGAAAAGAGAATTCCTCAGCAACAAAAACGCTGACCGCTAAGCTGTAAGGCAGATGCGGTGCTCTCACAGTTTGGAATGCCTGTGACTCCGCTGCCAGGTAGGAGGAGATCCGTGGAATCTTCTCAGTGCCGGGATCTCAGACGCGGTGAAAGGGGAAATAACTATGACAAACACGCTGAAGGATCCAGTGGGGAAGAGAGGCAACGTGCGTGCAGAGATGGGGGATCAGCTGAGACAAATAAATGATGGCAACGAAGAAAACGGAAACGCAAGAAATAAACAAATATGTTGGGAATAAAGACATTATTAGATAAATTTAAGAGTAAACTGGGAACAGCAGAGGAAAGGAGCAGCGAACCTGAAGACAGGTAACAGCATTTATACAAACGGAAGTACAAAGAGAAAAGCAGAGTTAAAAAAACATAAACAGATGGTCTGAGATCTGTGGGACAATATTAGATGGCGTCACATATGTGTTTCAGGAACCCTAGAAGGGGAGGAACAAAGAACGGTGCAGAAGAAATACTTGAAGAGATAATGTCCAAGAACATACCCAAATTAATGAAAGACACCATCCCAGAAATCCAAGCAGCTCAGCAGCTGAGCCTCAGCAGGATAAATATAGGCTGAGGCAAAAGTAGGTTTACAGTTGTGAGTATGCGAAATACAGAATTTATTCTTGTACTATTACTCATTAATTATTCTGTTTTCCATACAAACAACTGTAAACCTACTTTTGCCCCACCCTGTATAAAGGAAATCACACCTAGTCACATAATAAAAGTGCTGAAAACCAAAGATAAAGAGCAAGTTCTAATAAAAGCAGCTATGGGTAAAAAAAGACACATTATATAAATATGAGAATCATGATGTGAATAATGGCTGCCTTCCTACCAAAAAATGGTGGAGGCCAGCAAATAATGGAATGATGTCTTTATATAAATTATTGACAACAACAACAACAAACCACCTGCCATTCCGTAATTCTCTATTCAGTGAATGCGCTTCAGACATGAAGGCAAAAAATAATAATAATAAAGGCACTTTTATACAGACAAATGCTGGGAGAACTTGCCATACAAGAAAATTTAAAGACGTGCCTCAGGCTGAAGAGAAATGCAACCAGGAGGAACTCCGGAGGTGCCGACGGAAATGAAGCGCAACCGGGAAGTTACACATAAAAAGGTGGATTTTGCTATTGACTTGTACTTATATTTCTTTATGAAACTAGGACTTTAAAAGCAGAAATATTACCATATTTGGGGGATTGACAGCTTACTGAGCAGTCAAATGTGGGACAAGAGTGCAAAGGGTGGGTATACGCGGAATTACGCAGTGATGAGGTCCGTACACTCTTGGGAAGTAGACGTAGTATTTGAAACTGGACTCTGGTCAATCAAAGGGGTTGACTTTACAGTCAACCGCAACCACTAACAATAGTTTTTTAATTTTTTTTTATTTTTTAAACAATTTTGTTATTTTATTTTTAGAGAGAGGCGAAGGGAAGGAGAAAGAGGATGAGAAACATCAATGTGTGGTTGCCTCCAGTGCGCCCCCCACTGGGGACCTGGCCCGCAACCCAGGCATGTGCCCTGACTGGGAATTGAACCTGCGACCCTTTGGTTTGCAGGCCGGTGCTCAATCCACTGAGCTAGAGCAGCCAGGCCAATAGTTTTGAGTCAAAAATTAATATAAAAGGCACCATGGAAACAATGCAAAATACCCATTTTACCCAGAAGAAGATAAGAAAGGAGAAACAAAGGAAATAAGAATAATCGGGATTAATGTAAAATGAATGCCAAGCTGGTGGACTTAAACCCAACTGTACCAGTCAGTCCATGAAATCCATGTGGGCCTACCGCTACAACTTGAAGGCAGAGATTCTCACGCTGGGGAGAAAGCGAGACCCTAGTTTGAAGCTCAGGTGTTAAGTGCATACACACTTAGGATTTTTATATCTTCTTGATGCATCGACACTTTTATCATTATATAATGTCCTTCTATATCCCTGATTGTTTTCCTAGTTTGTCTGACATTAATAAAGTCACTCCCGGTTTCTTTGAATAAGAAGTACTTATATGGCATCTCCTTTTCCAATATATTACTTTGAATCCAACTACATCATATATTTAAAGTAGGCTTCTTACAGAAAACATACAATTTTGTCTTTTTCAAAATGTCCAATTTGACAACCTTTGCCTTTTATGTCTCTGGATTTCTGCTACAGGCCTCCACTTTTCCTCTTAGAATTTTCCTTATGTCCATATAAGTCCAGCCATGTGCTTAAAAGAAGGTTTAAAATTGTTATGCAGCGTTTTAGATGCTTTGTAATGCTATAGCTTAAGGATACTTTATTCACTATATTGTCAGAAATTAAAGAGTTAATTCATTTTTGAGAGCAGATGGAGTTTTTGTTTGGGGAAAAAAATGTTTTTGACTTTTTGCTCAAATCGAGGTAAAACAAACCAGCCCTAATATGACTGAATGATTCTGCATAATAATATACAAGATTCATTTTATTCTATGTTGTCAGAGGTGCTTAGGCCAAGCTCTTTACAACCATAAATAAAATAACTCTGTAAAATTACTGCATAGTATAGTCTCTAATATATCACTGAATTAAAAGTCACGGTAAATATGCCTAAATATGTAAGCCTACTATACATATACATAATATTTTACTAACCTTCATGAAATATTTGGGCCAACACCATTTTCTTGTCGCCATGCCAAGAATTCCACTTTTAGGAAGGTTTTCTTTGCTTCCCAGTCTTGTGAATGCAGTAGAACTTTTTACATAAAGGGCACCATTTACCAAAAAAAAAATTCTATTGTAAAATAGGGTCACAGCAGACACGCTGTGTCTCTCGCTGTCAGTGAGGCTGTTGGGCGGCACTCTGACTCTGGTCCAAGTGTGAAATGAATCGTTGGTTTGAAAGGTCTCGGTGTCGGCCACCACGACGGCAGATGATGGAATACAAGCTTCCCAGGTTGATAGTAATGGTGTACCACGTGGTGTAGTGATGGGTAAAAAGCCAGGAATCTCAGGTATTGTCAGGAAAGAAAAACTCAGCTGGAAAAAATAATTTGCAACAAAGCAATCTTGAAAAGACACCATGTTTCCCTTAATTTCTTTTAGCATGTCATCCTTTTCCATTGGTACATAGATGCTCCAGGCCCTAAGAAGAGGAAAATGGAAAATACAAGAATAAAACAGTCTCTTTCTCGTCGTCTCTCAACCATCTTGCAACAATGCTGGCATTTATCACCTTTTAACCATTTTTGTGTTTTCATTAACATAAATCTGGGTAAAATAAGTCAAACAGTATTATAATGCTACCCTTTTCTCCTCATTCTTTGCCCTTGTTTCCAAAGGAAAACAATCTTGACTCATAATGTTCTTCTGCGATCTGTCTTCATAGTCTCATAAATATTCTTACACTGCTCTCATACTATAGAATTTTTATACATTATCCGTTGGCCTCTTGTATGACAGATGAAGATGGATCTCACCCACCAATACACCTTCTTTCCCCTCAAGTTAATGTCATGATGTTTATTACCTAAGTGTTTAGTGTTTGTATTGTTATTAATGTATATATTGCTTACTATGGAGCCAGTTACTGCACCGTGATTGCAATCTTTTATAAACCTATTTATTTACAATATTTTCCCTAGAGTTAATAATTATTTATTTTAAAACTTGGTTTAGTTTTCTGACTTTTCCGATACATAGCTGGAATAGCACTCCATGATGTTTTCCACATGGTAAATGCGGAGTAATCTGGCCCTTGTTTCCTGAGACTTCCTTCGTTACTCTCCGGGTCCAGGCCGCCAAGGACTGCATCCAGTCCCTTGATCTTTCTTGTTTTGCTAAAGCACGTTCTTCAGCAGGTACCTCTCTGCCAAAGGGCACGTGAATATAAATTTTTTGAGGTCCTGAAATCCAAAAATATCTTCCACACACTTTCTTGAGAACTGGGGCTCGGTAGCGACTTCAGAACTTCGACGGCATGCTCTCTAGCCTCTTCGTATGTAGGTTTCCCAGTGAGAGTGACACATTGATTCTCATCATTGCAATGGGTTGCCTTCCCATACACTTTTAGGATCTCCCTCTTTTCCCTTTGCATACTAAACTTGGGCAGGGCTGGGTCTTATCTTTTGAAGTGGACACACACAGAGGAATTTGCGAAAAGAAGCACTCTGACATACATCTTAGAAGCTACGGAAAGTTCGACAGGGCCTTTCTCCACGGCCTGCCCAGGAGACCACAGGTTGTGGGAGTGCTTCCTAACTCACTCTACGAGGCCGGTATTATCCTAGAACCAACATTGGATAAACATGTTACAGGTAAAGCTACAGACCTTTTTTTTTTGGTGTTGTTGTTGTTGTTGTTTAGTTTTTATTTCATAATCATAAACTTAACTCTGCAAACCAGCTAGACTTGGAAGGGGCAGGGAAAACATGGAACCCATTGAACAGCGGCAAGAGCACAAAGATTATAGAACATTCCAAGCAGATGGGGGTGAAGGGATGCGCTCCTGAGCTACAGACGGAATGGTCTGGTGGTTAAGATAAAATGTAAGTCAAATGTATTAGAGTTGTCCACAGTCAGTGATGGTGATCTTCTTGCTGGTCTTGCCATTCCTGGACCCATAGCTCTCCTCGGCCGTCACAACATCCATGCCATCTTTCACCTGGCCGAAGACCACATGCTTACCGTCCAGCCACTCGGTCTTGGCAGTGAGATGAAAAACTGGGAACCATTTGTGTTGGGTCCAGCATTTGCCATGGACAAGAGGCCAGGACCTGTGTGGTTCAGGACTAAATTCTCATCATCAAATTTCTCCCCATAGATGGACTTGCCGCCTGTGCCATTGTGGCATTTGAAGTCACCACCCTGGCACATCAATCCTGGAGTAATTCTGTGAAAGCAGGAGCCTTTAAAACCAAATCCTTTCTCTCCAGTACTCAGAGCACGAAAGTTTTCTGCTGTCTTTGGAACTTTGTCTGCAAACAGCTCGAAGGAGACACGGCCCAAAGGCTCACCGTTAGCAGTGATGTCAAAGAACACGGTGGGGTTGACCATGGCTGGATGGGGAAAGCTCTGAGATGGCGGCGGCAGCGGCGGCATCTGCAAGGTGCTACAGACCTTTTGAATCCAACAACATTTACAAATAATTACGCACTGTGGCCAAATGGGACTTACCCCGGTTACGCATATAGGGTTCGACATTTACAAATCAACTAACGTAACCCTTCACATCAACAAGTGAAGGAAGAAAATGCATCTCATCATATCAACAAATGCATAAAAAGCATTTGACAAAATCCAACACTCATTCATGATAAAAACTCTCAGCAAACTAGCTACAGTGGGGAACTTCAGCTTGATAATGAAGCGTCTCTACAAAAAACACATAACGAGGAGAAACTAGATCCTTTCCTCCCAAGAACAAGGACCAAGGCAAAATGCCTTTTCTCACCACTCCTATTCAACATCATATTGGAAGTATCCACTGTATGTTTTAGCTATAAGCATGTTGACCTGTGCCTGGGTGCTCAATAGATTAAGGCTTTCTGAACCCCATGATAACCTACTAGCGTGACAGCAACAGACTTGACTTCTCGGGTGGGATTTGTGATGTGTGGTTTGTGTGTGTATGTGCCTGTGCACCAGCGGTGGTGACCACTGTGACATCCGCCCAGCACTGTGTCTCATTTTTATGAACCAGCGAGAAACATTTTATCATATTGCCCTGATCTGCCACCATGCTGAGGGAGGCTCTTGGGTTGAGGTTTAGCTATTAAGGGAAATTGTGAAACTATAATCCAGGATTCTGACTAGCATTTTCTGAGTTGGTAAGTACTCACTCTCACAACTGTTTTTTGTTTTTTTTTTTGTACCATAAAAGAATCTACTTGGAAACGACACATGAAGTATTCTATAAAATTCCACTTGGGTTTTAAAGTCTCTCTCACTTGAAGTCTCTGATGGTTTTTACTGAATTTTTAAAGATGAATTTTATATTTGAAAATTAAAAATGAAATACCCATTCTCCAATTTTTCATGTGGAAAATAAACTTTTCTCTTCAGAAACGTATAGATGGCTGGCTCCTGTCCCAAAGTAGTCAACTGCTTGCTAAGCATAGCAGAATTCTGTAAAAAAAAAAAACAAATTACTTTTCATAGCCAAATTTATTTGTAAATTACATTGTTATACTGAAATTATTATTTTAGTTAAGACATTGTTTGCATTTATAATTTACCACATTTTCAATATTTGGGTTTGTTTTCTCCCTTACCACTTAGCCTCCTCCCCTTCAGAATTTTATGAATTATAATTAAGTCATAATACAGTTTCCAACATGTTGAAAATACTATGCACATTCAGAATCCCGAATGAACGGATTTTATACCCTTACATAAAATACCTTTAGTCATAATATGAAATACATAATGGAGCTTCTAAAACTAATCTGTTAGAATTATTTCTATATGAACCTGCTGCCTTCAAGCAACATACTCTTTCAAAGCAGGTTTCAAATTGTTACTGAGCCCAACCAGTGTGGGGGAGAGGGGTCCTACCGCTCATAGCCTACCAGACAAATCTCCAACGACAGGGTTTGGTGGAAAAGAAAGGGGTCTTTTACTTAATGGTAAGTTTCTGCCTAAAATATATGAGTAACAAAAGTAAGGGGAAAGGAAAAGTCAGAGTATGACATCAAAAATAGCTACTTAAACATTTGTCATTACAACTACTGCATAGGTTCAAGAACTGAAAATAACACAAGAGCAAAAATCTGTTCACACTGCTGACTGTTATCCCCAAGGTCTTTGGAAATATGGCAAGTTTCTGCCTCCAATGCCTATGCCCTCTAAGGCACCTAAAGAGAAATCACCCTGTCACCCTCAGCCAACTCAGTTCAAGGTTGTGCCAGGAATCTCTTTCCCCCCACAAATGTATTATAACAGTACGTGGCTTAGCTGGTCTCCAGTCACTGTGTAGGCCCAGGCATCTTTCGGTGTCTGTGACCCCAGGTACCTGCTCACAGGTCCGCACCAGCCACCGTTGGCAAGCCCCACCCCTAGGGGAAAAGCCAACGAACTTTTGCTGTCCGGTGTGCTCTGTTTTCAAAAGTCCTCTCCCAGAAGCGCGTGACTGCCAAAACCCAGTGGGAGTGTCCAGCCTTGTAACCAACGAAGGCCTGGCTGGGTTTGCCTTTGCCCCTCTTCCCCCCACCCCCGACCCCCGACCCCGACCCCCGACCCCCGCCACATTTAGCGAGGTGGACGGGGGGTCTCCAGTCAGCTCAAGCCCCTCCCCCATTTCCAGGTGGGTGTGTCCCCTCCCAATTACAAAATGACACCTGGGGGCTTTAACAAAAATTCTCTTAGTATATCGACAGATGTGACATGCTCCCTCTTTTTCGCATGCGATTTAAGGAGAAGTAGAATTGACTGGAACTATCCCTAATAAGGCATTTTAGAGTAGAGGTAATAGTTTTATTATGGGTATTACGGGAATCCCTAGAATTAAAAAATCAGATAATGAGGGTCAGTCTAGAATTCTGCAGCTCCCTTCTGCCCTAATCCTCCATTAATGCTCCCGTGGAATTTCCTAGGAACAGGTCAACCACCTACAGAGGAGCCCCTGAGGCGCCACGGTGAGCGTCAGCACGGGTGTGCGGCTGGGCCCCGGGAGTGTCCAGCCGGAGGACTGAACCCGCTCTAGAGAGCAGGAGTGGTGGCCAGGAAAGGCCTCCCTGAGGGAAACACGTTTCATGATTTTGAAAGAGAAATACAGGTTTGTCTGGTAAATAATGAATAATATGGAGCTTCATTTTGTTTCTGAAAATCTTACTATTCAGAATTTTAAATACAACTATCTTTCATATAACTATAAAGGAAAAGGGTAAATGAAATATTCTTAATGTGGCTTGGATAAGATGGAAATAAAATATAATAAGCAAAATGTACAACAAGATGATAGAAAAAAGGACAAGCCAAGAAAATATTCAGACAATCTTTAACTCTCATATGATAGATTGTCAACAAACTTAAAAATGTTTTTTTATTAAAAGGGTGATTTATAGCATTAAAGATAATTTTTATAAATATGGTAAAATTACCACATAGAAGTTATTAAAAAATGAAAACACATTTAGTGTATTTTCTTAGGATTTACCAAAGGTAGGGTACTATTATATATTCAAGTTATATGAACAGAAGTCTGTATAAATGACAGCACAGTATCCATTCAGTGAGTCATCATCATTGACTTAACCCCTTACTGGACATGTAGGGAGTTTTATTTTTTTCACCATTTTTAATATTATAGCCACAGACACCATCAAATACACAGTCTTTTCCACAGTTAGGACTATGTCTCTTTTGATTAGATTCTTGGAAGTGTGATTACTAGGTCAAAAGTTATGAATATTTTAAAAATTCTTGACACATATTACCAAAGGATTTCTAAAAGGACTATGACAATGAACATTATTACTAGTAACCAATGGGAGCCATGGACCCCATGGACCAAGTGAGTCCATGCTGTTTGTAATAGAGCGCCATGGAAAGAGTTTAAGGAAATGACATGGTCATGAATAAACATGAAAGTTAAAAAGAGCAAAAAAGCAAATTATTAGGTATGCATGGATCAAATAACGTTAAAATGTGCATATTTTCATTTGAGAAGAT
Source organism: Carollia perspicillata (assembly GCA_004027735.1). NCBI lineage: Eukaryota > Metazoa > Chordata > Mammalia > Chiroptera > Phyllostomidae > Carollia > Carollia perspicillata. The sequence goes on from PVKM010017808.1 coordinate 22,815, forward strand.
TAGAACGAAGTAACAGCAATGCTCTATGTATTCAATTACCATTAGTTTATTTTATTCTCTCTAAAGTTGATTGCCAAATCAAACAATTGATTGGTTGTCATTCTGATTTATCAGTCTACCGCTTGTGAATTTGATTACCATACGTTATAATAACACTACTGAAAATCAGACAGATCTTGGTTCGTTAATACATATTAATGAGAAACTAAAACTGCTCATTTGATATTTCTCTTCAATACAGTTTATTGTAGTTGAAGACAGAAAATTCTTGAAAGAGGTAAATTTGCAACAGATGAGAAGAGGCTTGTTTATTCTCCATGTTGCACCTTTGGGAAATTCATTAGTCTGTAAGTGACAGAGGGCTCAGGAAGGGGCCAGACAGAGTTTTGAAAGGTGACTTCCAAATCAATGCTCAAGGGACAGCTGTAAAGCACTTTATGAAGGTCAGCCTCTTCGTGAATGATGAGATTCGTAGAACATGCAACTAATGCTCAGAAAACAATTCTAAAGAAAAATTTACAATTGTAGCGATCAAGCACAAATTCAAAATCACGTTAATGACTACACTCAACTTAATGGATAATTAAAATGTATTCAGTCAGTTATGGGTATCTTAAAATAAAATATTCACAATATTCACAGCCCTTACAAAAGAAATGTAGCCTACTATTTTATCGACGATAATAATGTTTCTACCTACTGGTGACGGCAATTCTGCTTCCCATACCAGCTCACTGGGGTCTGCATTTTCTGGGTCGTATACCCATATAATGACATTCTACAAAATAAAATGGTTGCATTGCTTTAAATTTTGGACACATTTCACTTTTAGTTGTGGCAAAACAGAAGTACAAAAATGCGTTTACAAAATGTTGATGATCCCATTTAAAAAACAAAACAATATGCTGTGTTTAATAAGCGAAACAGCCCAAGGACATACGAAGGAACAGCTAATAATATTCCCCTGCACGCCCGAGGCAGCTGCTAGCCTTCCCTGAGGAGGCTCTTGCCCGCCTTCTCTGCATTCACGGGTAGACGCAGTGCCCCCCCACGCCCACGCCCACTTAACCAAGATGAAATCACACGACACAGGTTATTTGTAACATGCTTTTATCGCTGGATGCACCATGGCCATTTCATTAGGTGTAGATCTAATTATTTTCTTTGTTATTTGTTTTTTCTTGAATAGACAATTTATTCACACAATTAAAACAAATGATATAAAAAATACAGTGAAAACTGCCCCCCTCGTGCTGTACGTCAACACTCATTCCCGTAAGTTCACTGTACCCCACAAATAACCACTCTTAGTAAGTTCTTTTCATAATCCTATCAAGATAATGTGCATAGCCAATAAAGAGATTTCTTCTTCACAGAGAGGAAGTTAGAAAAGGGCAGACCCCATGGACCTCCTGAGTAGGTTCTGGACCCCTGGGGGTCCTCACACCAATCCTTGGGTACCATGGGGCTAAGCAACTTTTGTTGAAAAATTAGTCTGCTGGTAAATATGGAATATAATCTGGAAATATTATGGTATTCATAAAAGAAGGACATACAGAGTTAAAAAAATATTTTACCTGAATTAAAACCTCAGGGAAATTTCTGTTGGGAAAAAGAGAAATCATATTTTAATAAACAGTATGCTAAATATTAGTTTGAATATTCTACTTTCAATATACATGTCTCTAAGTCTTGGAATATTCTCTTTATGTTCCATTAGAAATATATCATTAAATGCTAAATGTAAATAAAAGCTACATGTGTCTATAATGAAATCTAATCAGGATTCTCAAGTGTCATCACAGAAGGCTGAGGGGTCTGAATTGGCACGTTTGCTCACCAACAGTGCAAGTTCACGGAGCAAAGATTCACGAGTGACCTTTAAAAGTCATTCCATGTCCACAGCAATGGAAAAGCTCGACAGAGCCACAGGATGGTTCTCTGAAAAGACTAATAAGTAGAGAAATACCCTTGGAAGAAGAACAAGGTAACAGGAGGGAGGCACAAATAAAAATGTTAAGAATGTTAAGACACAAAACTACAGCTACCTCAGAGACTGAACAAAGAGAAGAGGACGTTACAGGCAACTTTATGACACTGAACTTTTTACTAACATTGCTAACTGAAGACGTCAAATTCCCAGAAAAAATACTACTGATGAAAATGGATTTTACGAGAATTAGAATTCCAAACTCCCACAATAACCATGAAGTCAATTAATAGTTAGGAAATCATTCTGCCTCTAACCCCACCCGAAAAAAAAATAAATTCAAGTGGATTTCTATGCTAGTTTCCATCAAATACTCAAGGACTACGTATGTCCAAGCTTAAGCAAAATTTGTCAGAGGAAAGAAAAAAACGACTGTTAACTTCCACGATGAATGTAGCATAACCTTGCCACCAAAGGTAGGAAAGGGTGGAGTAAGGGGAGTCAGATCACAGGCCACGCCCACTCGTGAATATCCACACACAAAACACTAAACAAATACTAGCAAATAGAATCCATCAATGTATAGGAAAGATAATTCATCAACATGAAGCTGGATTATTCTAGAAACACAAGGTCAGCTTAATACAGAAATATTAATGACTTATTCACCGGATTAATAGAGTCAAAGGAGAAAAGCCATATGGATTTTTAAGTGGAAGCAGAAAAAACTTCACATAGTTTTCAACACCAAAATTCGCAAGAAAAATTCACCACCAACTGGGAATAAAAAGGAAGCTTCCTTAACCGGGTAAAGGATAACTTGTAACCTGTAACAGACATTATGCAAAATAGTGAAGCGATGGCAG
>PVKM010017809.1:0-25570 GCA_004027735.1 Carollia perspicillata
AACAAAAAAACAACTCTGGTATCATAGATCCCCTCCAGGGAGGTTCACCCACCACGGAAGATTGATTCTTGTCACGGGAGAAGAGACCAGAAGTCAACTCCATACCTAGACACACTTTGTCACAAACTATTGTTAACTCCCACCTGTTCTTCTAAGGACCCATTCGTCTTTCCCAAAAATCATTTAGTGTCCCTTAAGAGGCCTCCATTGCCCTCCCTTTTCCCTATTAAGATGGTATTTCGGCTTAAATTCCAAAGCTACCTTTTTGAGTCACTCATCTTTTCCTGGGTATCTCCCATGGATACATCAGATACACATGTTATACAGGCACAGGTGTCAGACAAGGGTGCAGTTTGTCTCCTTATCTGTTTAGTTTGTGCACAGAATGTATCAAACGAAAACCTGGGCTAGACTCAGAAGGAGAGGAGTGCAAACTGGTGGAAGAAACACCAGCGACTGAAGATACGCAGCTGACCCCATGTTACTGACAGAAAGGAACGATGATCTGAAATGATCCCTGATGAGAGTGAAAGACAGAAGTGCCAAAGCAGGATGGGATTCAAACGTCAAGAAGACAAAGTCATGACTACAGAAGAAACACACAACTTTAACACAGACAATAAAGCCATCAAAATTGTTAAGGATTTTGCTTACGTTGGTTCAGTCATCGATTCAAATGGAGACCACAGCCAAGAAATCAAGAGAAGACGGAGACTCGAAAGGGCAGCGATGGAAGAGTTAGGAAAAACCACCAGGAGCAGAGATGTGCCATTCGAGACCCGGGCTAAGACCGCCCACACCCTTGTCCTCCCAACTACTACGGGTGGATGTGAAAGTTAGATGGCGAGGTGGGCTGATTGGGGGAAAAGTGATTCGTTTGCAATATGGCGCTGGAGGAGAGCTCTGCAGATACCTTGGTCCTCCAGAAAGATGAGTGAGTGGGTCCCAGAGCAAATGTGGCCTGAAACATCACTGGAGGAGAAAATTATAGAACTGAGGCTCCCCTACTTTGGGCACATCATGAGAAGGCTGGGCTCTTTGGAAAAGACAATGATGCTGGGACCAAGAGAAGGCAGCAGGGAAAGAGGAAGGCCAAATAGGAGATGGATTGACCCCATAACAGAAGCCCCAGATGGGAGTCTCCAGGAGCTGAGCAGGGCTGCGGAGGGCGGGCCATTGTGGACGTCACTCGCTCACAGGGTCGCCAGGAGTCGGAGCCGGCTTAACCGCACGCAGCACACACACACACACACACACACACACACACACACACTAATAAACCTTTCTTATTCCTCTGTCTTTTGTGTCAGGGATCTCAGCTAAGAACTCAGAAGGAGAGGGAAAATGCTTCTTCTTCCCCTACAGAGATTTTCACTCTAGACAAGAAAACTCACATATTACGCCACCCAGAAAATATTCACGTTATTTTCTCCAGAGTTGAATTTTACTACTTGGCCTGATTCATACACACATGAACTCTTACCAGAATTTCAAAACGGAAATGACACTTTTGGTCACTGAATTGGAAATGAAACACACACATACACACACCTTTTATTTTTGGTGAAACACTTTGTCAAGAGACACTGGGCGCATATGCTTACCAAGTTGGGGATCTGCACTCTTGGTTTCCTTGGTGTGGGGCAGCCCCTGTATATTGTATACAGGAGGACAGGTCATGGCCACAGGCCAGCGGTGCTCAGCATAAATCAGTCGTGGGGAGATAAAACCTGTCACCCACAAGGAAGCGGCTACGTGGGCACCCACATGGCCACATTACCTCCTTTCTGAGGCTGAAATACTGCCCACATTCCTAGGCAATACATTTTATAACAACCACCAAAATGTCTAGAGCAGCTTCTTTTTCCTTTGAAGTTAGCAGCCCTTTAAAGGGAAGGTGAAGTTCGTAAAAAGCTGTGAATGTTATACAACTACACCATCCATCTTTTATGAGGTTTGAAGCAAGCTGAGTGCCTCCTTGTAATTTACTAAAAACAGGGGCCTGAGAGGCTGCCAGCTCTCCCCAGGTTTCTCTTCGCCTCAGGAAAGCCTGTGATAGGTGTCCTGGTTGGGCCTCAGCCCTGCTGAAGGGAGGGCACGGTGCTTTGTGGGTGGTTTGTTGAGTAGGGTCCTTTGGTGGCAGGGGAGGGGGTTCCAGGTGGGTCCGGTCTGCTGCTCACACCCTGCTCCCAGTTCATCCATAGTGAGGATATAAGTCTTTGATGTTATAATTCAGGCTCCTGGGATCCCCTGTGGGATCGGGCTGAGGCCAGACACAAGCTGTGACCACATTCTTTCAACTTCCTTCATTCCCTTTCTCCCGAGAGTGGGTGACTCTGGTCATATTTTACTCTCTTCCAGACAGCGCTCGTCTTGCTGTCTTCTGTTCTTGAAAAGCAAGATCACTGCTGGATCCTGGAGCATGAGAGGGAAGACACACAGCCACGAATGCTGGCAGCCACGGCACACCCACATCTGCCTTCCTGCCCAGGAATGACGGTATACGTGGGCCAAACCAAACCGGCCCAGTGTTCCTCCCACTTCTTCCTTCCCAGGGTCCTGCAGTCCTTCTGAACCCGGGGAACCATGTGATGGACACAGCAGGGGCAGGAGTTCTTGTCGCCGACAGTGTTCTAGCTGGAGCAGGGCCAGCCGGCGATGAGTCCAAAGGGGGTGGTGATTGAACCCTTCTAGCCCCGACAGTCCCTACTCCATTTCTAACTCAAACTGTTGTTGGAATGAGCCAGGGCATAAGTACAAATCTATAAATGTGCGTGCTGATGGGAGCAGTGGCCTAGGGGTGCAGAGAGCCGGCTCAGTTCCTTTGGGATACAGGTGTCCCCTGAGCTTCTTCACTGGTCTTCAGAGGAGCCCTTGATGCTGCTCTATGTACTGAGCTCCAGGGTCTCCTGGGGTCTGCTAGGGTAGGAACCCGTCCTGTGTGTGGCCAACTTTGGCTTCTGTGTGGCCAGCGTGCCCTGAACTTCTCCCCAGTGCCAAGTGGGGAGGAATTTCACTCCAGGGTGGATCAGACTCAGAGTCTCAGCCACACACGGTTTAGACTTGCAGGGGTGTCCAAACTTTTGGTGTCTCTGGGCCACACTGGAAGAAGAAGAGTTGTCTTGGGCCACATATTAAATACATTGTGACACATAATCACAAAAAAATCTCTAAATGTTTTAAGTAAATGTATGATTTTGTTTTGGGCTGCATCCACATTCATCCTGGGATGCGTGTGGCCCACAGTCCGCAGGTTGGACACCCCTGGTTTAGAGAATTCGGATGATGAGATCTGGTACTTTTTGAATTGATGAGATTGTTTTGGACTTAGAGGTGATGCTGGCATTGGTTAAGACTTTGGCGGATGTTGGCATGTTTAATGCATATTAAATTGGGGGGGGCAGAAGGTGAACTATAAGGGGCTCATTAGTGTCCTCTCAAAATTCATGTCCACCTGGAGCCTCAGAATGTTACCTTATTAATGGAAAGAGAATCTTTGCAGGTGTAATTAGTGAAGGATCTTGAGATGAAATCATCCTAGATTTAGAGTGAGCCCCAAATCCAATGAAAAAAGAGAGACACGGAGAGACACCGAATGTGTCTTTATAAGAGAAAAGAGAGAGTTTTGGACAGGGGGACGCAGAGAGAGTAAGGCCCTTTGAAGACAGAGGCAGAGACTGGAGTTGTGCTGTCGAGGCCAAGCCAAGCCTAGAGCCACCAGCACCTGGGAGAGGCAAGGCAGTGGTCTTCCCCAGAGCCTCCAGAGGGGGTTGAGCCCGCCAACCCCTGGGGAAGAACACAGTTCTGTTGAAAACAACAGAAATGTTGAAAACGGTCTGTGGCCATTTTGGTTCAGCAGCTCTGGGAAACTAATACAGAGGTCACTAGTACCGGGTCACAGAGAATTCCCGGCCAGGCGATAAGGCCACCAAGAAGCCCATCACCTGTGCAGGCAACAGGGCACCAGTAGAGCCAGAAGTTACTGGTGGCTTCCCTCAGAAAGCTGCCAGGTGAGGGAAGGAACCAGCTGTGTGTGTGGCCAGCCTTGGCTGCCGTGTGGCCAGCGTGCCCTGAACGGCAACCAGGGCTGGGTCTGGGGTTGCACCAGTTGGGGCCACAGCAGGGTTCCATGTGGGGAGGCATGGTGGCAGGATTTGGGCTTGGGAATTAGACAGACTTGACATTGCCACTTAGTAGATGTGGGTCCTTGAGCCAGTTCCTAGACTGCTCCGGGCCTTGGTTTTCATATCTGTAAAGTAAGTGGAACTGGATCTGCCTGGCAGGGTTGAGGGAGGCTTAAATAAGGTACCTACTGGGCACACAGAGGGTGTCTCACTGTTCGTCCCCCTGATGCCGACGCTAATTTATGGGACGTGGGCTCAGTCTCCTCCTCCTTGTAAAGTCATCTCGATCGCTGCTTCTCCCAGCCAGCACTTTCCCTGTGCCATGTGCTGGGTCAACAGCTTCTCATCCATTGTCTCATTTAATCCTCATGGCGGCCCTGGGAACGGTTACTATCTCATTGTACAAATGAGGAAGCAGGGCCACGGGAAAAATAAGTATGTAATTAGGATCCACACCCAGCAGGCCTGTGTGACTCCGAAGGCCACTGGTGCTTTCATGGTCATATAGCTTTTGATTCTGTGCAAAGCCCCATTCCTCTGTCTGATTCCATCGCTGCAGGGGCCTGAAGGACGGTGCTGGCTGGTTTGATTGTGAAGAACCCTGCAGGGGAGCCCAAAGCGGCTGTGCTGAAGGAACCTTGAGCTGCCTTCCCCGGGGAGGTGCACCGCAGCACTGCCAGGTTTTGGGACTCTGACCCTATGTGACTCACTCACCCTGAGAGAGGAGGAGGCCCTGGGGACTCTGCCAGGAGGCAGGCGGCATGGCCCAAGGCAATGCCGAGGAGCTGCCTCCTCACTGGCCTCCCTGCTTCCTCATTACCTCCCTGCAGGCTATTCTTGACACTAGAGTGATCAACTGAAACCCACGGCTGCTCCGCTCAAAACCCGCCATCTTTTCCCATTTCACTCCCAGCAGAGCCGCATGCTTACAGGGGTCTGCCTGCCGTCTCTGTGAGACGTGACCTCACCTCCTCTTCTGTCCCTCACATCCACTTTGCCTTGGCTGCCCTGTTTTCCCTGCTCTTGCTGAACATTTCGTGTCCACTCCCACCTCAGGGCCTTTGCACTGGCTGTCCCCTCTGCCTGGAATATTCTTTCCCTAGATATCCACAAGGCATACTGATACCCATTTTTTTTTTCAAGTCTTCGCTCAAATATGAAGCCTTTCTCGAGCACTTTAATTAAAATTGTAACCCCACGCCCACCCTCCGGCCCCAGCAATCACGTTCCTCTCTCTGCTTCAGTTCTCCCCGTGTCACTGGGCCCATCTGACATTCCATATGTTTCACTCTCATGTTTGTTTATCCCTTAGACCCATCACAGCCTGAGCGAAAGCTCTGCAGGGCAAGGAGATTTGCCTGCTTCGCTCGCTGCTGCACAGTCTAGCGCCCACAACACTGTCGAGTTCACAGTAAGTGTTCAATAAATATTTGCCACATGAAGGAAGGCATGAGCATTTTTAAGATGCTGTCTGGCATGACACAGGCTATGTGCTCAGTGAGTGGTACTAACCTCTTGCCTTCCCAAGATGATTATAAATTCAAAAAAATGTTTGCTGGGATCATTTATCAACCACTCTAAATCTGAGGACTGGATAGTGTTCAGCACCTACCCACAGTCAGCACTGTGCTTGCTGCTCCATAAACTCTCTTCTCTCTAGTCTCCAGGCCTTTGCATGTGCCGTTCTTAAACATGCCTTCCTCCAGGAAGCCCACCCTGACTTCCAGACTAGGTCAAATCTCTCTCATGGGTGCCCCCAGACTGTACCCTATCTGTATAACATATTAGACCATAGGATAAGCTCTGGACCCAGCACATAGTAGATGCACAATAATAGCTTATTGGAAGAGTTTATAACACAGAAGCCATAAAACTTCAAAATGGGTACACTCTTAGAGGGTTAATCTGGATGCCTAGGGCCTATGGGCGCTGGTTCCATCCCTGCCCTGACTTGGGTCTGTAGAGTGAGGAATGCCCCAGATTGTCTTGGTGAAACGCAGGCGACTTATCCAGAAAACGGTGCCTCTCCTGCATCTCTCCTAGGATAGAGGCCTTGGGCCAGAGCAGCTTCTTACACCAGGCCCGGGCCCAGTAGGCTGCACTCTTGGCCCAGCTCATTCGCAAGGATGTCATTCAGGCCTATGTTGTTGGTCTTCCTCTTCCAGATCCTCCACCCAAGTGACCGCCCTTGGTTGAGGCTGGAGAGAGAAAAGCTTCTCACAGAAAGCAGCCTGCTAGGGAGAAGGGAGATGCTGGGTGCTAGGCAGCTGGTCAGGAAGCAAACACAGGCCTCATCTCCAGGGGCTCTGCCATGCACTGAGCAGCTCAGGCCTGGAGTTCTTTGTCTGGGTGAGAGTTTCCATTTCATTGCAGTCCCCACCTGATCTGCCTGTGGGGCTAGCGGAGGCGAACAGAGGCTGCAGACCCTGGCAACCAGGAGCAGAGAGGAGCTGCAGCTCCAGGGAAGGCAGGCTGGGTCTCCCACCGCCCATTCCTGTTAGGCCCTGGCCCTGCTAGTGGCCTCCAGGTGTCCTCCCTCCATAAACAGAGATGTGCTTAGAGCCATGTCCTTTATCCTCTTCATGGCCACCCTCTCCAGAAAAAAAGCATTGCCCTGGCCGGTGTGGCTCAGTTGGTTTGACCATCATCCCATAACCAAAGGGTTGAGGGTTCGATTTCCGGTGGGGGCACATACCAAGGTAGCAGGTTCAATCCCTGGTTCGGGCATGTATAGGAGGCAAAAAACTGATGTTTCTCTCTAACATCAATATTTTTCTCTCTCCCGCCCCCTCTCTCTAAAAGCAAAGAAAAAATGTCCTCAGGTGAAGATAAAAAAAAAAAAAAAGAAGAAAACAGCACTGAAAACAAGATGGTGGCATACCAGTAGTATCTGGGGATTTCAGCTCTTCAATGAACTTTCCCATTTATGGAGTACCTACTCTGTACTAATGAGGCATCTGGGTATCTGCGTTTTCTCATTTATCACCCAGATCAACCCTGGCACATAGAATTAATAGATCTTTTTTTATAGATTAGGAGACTGAAGCTCAGGTAACCTAAGAGAGAAGTTCAAGGTCACACATCTCGCAAGTGGCAGAGTCATACTTAAATCCATGCAACTTCCTCAAACAGAAACCATGCTGTTTCTCCCAGACGTCAGCCCTGTTTTACATCCAGGTTACCTGGGCATTGTGTGCTTAACTAATGCCTTCAAGAGTGTGGGTTCCTGGAGAGAAGCAGAGGCAGGAGAAACCACAAATTAAAACACATTCACCCTGGTGGAGAGGATGCTGCTTCTCTTCCCCTGCTGCTCCCTTCCCACGGCAGGAGCCGAGTTCACGCACTGTTCAGCTTCCCTCCTTGACCCCAGCTCAGGCCCCTCTCCTGTCTTCTCTGCCACCTCACCACAGGGGACGCCTGTCTCAGTCCTGGGCTGCCCGAATGTGAGTGAGCCGCAGACTGCTAGCGCTCCGCAAGTGTTCTGGACGTTGTTTTCCCACAGATATAAACCACCCCTCATCTAGACCTTATTGGTCCTATGGGAAACATTTTGGCCTCTGGCTTGTTTACTCTTTCTTCTTCTTCAAAATGGTTCAGAACCTGGGCAGGAAAGAGGGTTGTATTTATTGGACATTCTGGACCCTAGCAGTCCTGTGATCTAATTCCTTTTGATTCAACCCACCTGCTCTGTGAATCCTACACACACAGAGGCTGTGCCGGTGCCATGGAGTTCTCTAAAGAGGCAGAAGGCGTGCGCCTCATTCTCCTGGGCTTTGCAGCCAAGCAGGAGAGGCCCAGCGGGGCCCCGTGACACTCACAGGGCAAATCTAAGGCACAGCCCTGGAACACCATCACTATGCCACCAGGCAAGTATGGAGTGATTTGTTTAAATCAATGTCCTAGTCGACAGTTGCTATATATAAATGGAAAATGCAATCTCAAAATATTGGAATACATAATAAATATTCTCCACTTTAGCTCTGAACCCAGACAAAATGGAATTTATTCTTTCTTCAATGAATCAGGAAGTCTTTCATGAATTTAGGGAATCACAACAGCCTGGTGCGCCAGCCAGTTCTTTCTTAGTTAATCTCGGATGCCACCTGGACCGGAGGCTTTATTATCCCCACTGCACAGATACAGAAAATGAGGCTCAGAGGACCTCAGTAACTTCTTGAGATGACTTAAAATGGATTTAAAGCCAGTCTGTGTGGTTCTGAAGCCAAGTCCATCTAGCTCACCACGCTGACTCTCAATAACTATGGCAGCATTAAGCCCTTGACATTCACAAGAGTAATCCCAAGATCTGGGAGCTCCCCATTGACAAATTCCACTTCAGCACATAATCACCTCCATAAAATGTCTATTTTCTAGCTAAGACCCCCTTCCCTCTCAGTCCTACTTCTACCGTTGGCAGGGGCGGTTAAGGCTCACTTTGCGGGGGCTGCTGTGCAAGGTGGGTGGGCAGAGAACAAGAGGGCTATGTCGAGAGGTGACTGCCAAACTGTCCATTTAGCTTCCCTACAAGCTGCTCGCTCACTGGAACTTGACATTCTTGCTGCAGTGGTCAGCCGGCCAGGGCCCACTGCTGAAAACACACACGTGTGCACACGCTCCTTCCTCTGGTCTGATTCTGGGCACACGCTCCTCCCACCGGTCCGATTCGGGGCAGGGACATGAAGCAGGGCTGTTCCCCAGAGTCCAGCAGCAGACGACAGTTTCCTAAAGCACAGTCTGCACTGAAATTTTAAGTTGTACATTGATAGACATTTCAATTTTTAAATAACTATGCATTTTATAATGACCGTTAGAATACGCGTAGCTAGTTTATCAAACCCCGATTTCATAGATAATATGGCTGATTTTTCCTTGAAAGTAATGACACAGTTTTCTCTGAAAACATACTGAAGGAAAGAGAATGAGCGAGCTCAAAGTCAATGGCAGTGCTGCGGTACTTGGCGATGGCAAAAACCCTGAACATGGTCTGCAGGTGAATGAAACTAGGGATCCCCTGACTGTGAGCGTTCGGCGTGGGCAGAAGAAGATCAGGGAGACACAGGTGGGGCAGAAGCCTGAGGCCACTCCTAGAGGGTCTAGAGCTTCAAAGACAGGATGGCTTGCATGCTACCTGGTGGACAGAAGGCAAATTTGTCCCCCTGCAAAAAAAAAAACCAAAACCCAACTCTGCTGCTTCATCATTAGTAATTATGTATGAAACAGACTATGTGCAATGTTGAGGAAATTCAAAGTACAAGAAAGATCCCTTTGGGAAGAATTAAACAGTCTTCTTTGAAGAGGCGAATATGAAAGCAGGACCCCCTCCTGCTATAACCTAAGGCTTTTTTTTTAACATTTTGCATGGAAGATTTCAAACATAGGCAAGAGTAGAGAGAATAGTATAAAAAAATCATATACCCATCCCCAGCTTCTTCCTGATCATTTTTAACCCTCTACAAAAAGGACCACCTAACTGGGGTGGGAGAAGTGGGTTCTAGTTATAGCTCTGCTGCAGTTAGCTGTGTGACCTTGGATAAGTCACTTAACCTCTCTGAGACTGTTTTCTCTTAGGTTATGTGAGGGGGATGGACCAGATAATGTCCCAGGAACTTTCTGTCACCCCATCCACTTCCCTAAGTTCATAAACAGCCATCAAGAATGCACAGTTCTAGGCTCAATGTGGTGCTGAGCAAATTCAACTGACAAGATTTTTCTACCCCTCTATTCCTTGCATGCCTGTTCCCAGGGACTGAGTCTAAGGAAGTGCGGGGACATGCCAAGCGGTCCTGTTAGGAGGACACTCACCACGGGTCACCTACACTGAGATGTGTCCTCATCAGCAATGAAGGAAGAAGCAGAACAAAATCGCTTTATTTGAAATGATATAGAATAACAGCTGATTTGTGTTGTCAGCGTTTGGGGACAACTGTGTATTGCCCACAATTTATACTGGAAAGGCAGCTTAGGTGACCATCCACTGATTAAAGAAAACCATGCGGACCGCCAGACTGGAAAACGAGGCCCTTGGGAAGCCGTGGAATTCTGATTTACACAGATGGGTGCCTTTGTTGGTCAAATGGATCAGATCATTGTTTCCATGAGCGAACACATATAAAACACTGAGCACAATGTCTGGCGTAATATATATTAGACATAATTTTGATGATTTCCATTTTCCACGCAGATATTAAATAAAAGGCTTAAGCGTACACATAGCATAAAACTCATGCAGCACAATCGGCTTTGTTAACAAAAGAGCAAACCAAGGTGTAACAGTCTGCTTTGCAGCGACAGTCAATGCCCTAAACGCACTCCAGGGGAAGTCAGCAGCTCCCCATCTCAAAGAATTACCTGTCGTCCCTCCACGCCTTCCTGTCCCGAGAGCTCGGAGGGGCCTTGCGTGCTGCGCTCTCCACCCACAGCCTCCAGCACTGATGACAGCCCTCCCACTAGCCCTGCCTCTCTCACTGCTTCAGCATCTCTGCTCAGGTCAGAATGCCACACAGAGGAAAGAGATGGCACTTGCTGGTAGCAAGAAGGAACAGAATGAACAGGACAGGGAGTGAGTGGCCCTGAGTTCTGGCCTTGGTTCTGCCACTGTGTGATCTTGGCTATGACCCTCTCTCAGGGTTCTTGGTCTCACACACTTAACGAAAGGGTTGATGAGATTATGGGAAGCATTTTTAGCATGAACACAATCTATTCTATTCTGACATAATAATTATATTACTATACAGCGTAACTGTAACAATTTGTGGGAATAATTACATGTTATTCTAAAGACTCCCAATCGGGCCCTGATTCCCGGGACTGCCTCGCTGTAAGTTCTATTTACTCCTTAATTGCATTTTCACAGGGCTAGATGCAGGGCTCCTGTCTTTGAAAGCTCACAGGCTACCAGAAGAGACAAGGAAAAGATCAATCAAAGTGCTATTGCGGAGATGAGAACCGGTGCTTAGGGATCCAGGGGAGGTGGCTCCAGTCCTAAAGGGGCTACATTTTCAGCTCACCTCTGGGTTAAACATCTGCTCTGCCACACGGAGTCAATATGGAAATCGTTATTCGTTCAACAACTGTCTGTTGAACTTCTGCAGAGCCCCAGGCTCTGTGCTGGCCGCTCTGGGCATGCCCTCCAGGAGTTACTGACTCTGGGGAGGCGGGCATTGCACAGGAAACGAGCAAGAATGCGGGTTCCATATTGTGTGTGGAACTATGAAGGGAGCTCGGAAATGAAACAAGAGAATGACAGGGCCAGATGTGCCTTAGAGATCGGGGGAGGCCTCCTTGAAGAGGTGACTGCTGAGCGGGGAGCCAACAGGGAAGATGGAGGTGTCCAACTGAGGAGACAGGGGAAGAGCATCGGAGGTGACTGAAGCAGAGGCGCACAGAGCCAGGGGCTCGGGCAGTGGAGGCGGAGTGGCAGGAGCACCAAGAGTGAGAGGCTGCATGGGAGGGTGAGGCGGGCACGGTACGAGGAGTCCAGGAAGAAGCACTGACGGGGAGGGCAGAGGAGTGAACAGACCCGATTTACTTTTTACAAATGCATTGGATCCCATTAGAGGACGGGGTGGAAGGGGACCCTGAGAATGTGGGAAGGCCAGTTTGGAGGCAGCCGTACCATCCTCCTGGCGAGAGGCGACAGGAGCAGAGAAGATGGAGAGAAGTGGGTGGATCTGGGGTGTGTGTTGAAGGTAGACTTGGCTAATGGCTAAAACGTCGGGGCAGGAGGAGCGAGAGGCGGGGATAAAGAATGACTCCCAGCCTCCTGGTCAGGGTGTGAGGCAGAGAGAGGGGCCAGGATGGACTGAGAGGGTGAAGGCAGGGGAGGAATAGAACTCTTCTGGGCTCACGGGCTGCCATGAGGATTAAATGAAATGATGTGAAATAACCACCTAGCACATGGTAGGCACTCCCTAAATGGCTGTCCATTACTAAACCCTAGGCAGGCCTGGCAGCCAAACCAGCAGGCAGAATGGGGTCAGGATGCAACTGGGCAAACAGTAGGCACTGTACCAGGGAGCCTTGCTAGGGAACGGCGGGCTGCCTCCTGCTTGGGAGGAAATAAGGCAGACCTCCACACCTGGCCCAGGTGAAGTCAGCTGGTGAGGCTGATAACAACGATCACCATAAAGAGCAAATGTATGTTGCTTTACTGATCCCCTTTGATCCCTACAAGCTCACGGGAGCAGAGCCATAATTCCAATTCCAGGGTCAGGGATGCTCAGGCTAAGAGTGCGTAGGGGACTGGCTTGTTCAGGCTCACACGGTGTACCAGGGCCAGCCTGGGCCTTTCTGATCCCCACTGAGGGTTCCCCAGTAAGGCCACTTTATCCGCCAGCCACCACTGATGCAGGCCCTGGGGCCTAGAAAGCTTTCAAGGCTCATGAAAAAACAAAACTGGGGCCTGAAAAAAAAACATATTGGCTCTAAAATCCAAGAGGAAAAGGGCAGAAATGAAGTAAGTGGATGTTTATTTACATGTCTACAAAACGTAATGTCATGTCGACTTCATTAATCGTTCCATCGGGCGGGCATTAAAATTTCATCAGGTTGAGGTGTGTGGGCTAGAGTCTGCTCACTCTGAGAACGCTCAAGTACACACAGGACAGCAGTGAAGAAATCCCAGCCAGGGGCGAGTCAGATGAGCAACTTGTGGCCAAATAGCCACTGAGGCAGAATTTCACCCATCCTTTCCAAATGTGTTACTGCAACTGGTTATATTTCACGTGGGATAAGGGTTCACATCATTGGGTTTGACACAAAGTGGGGTGCGGTGCCCAGCACAGATGTCTAGGGCCTTGGAGATCTTAGGTGTCCGGGTGGCATCTCCCTTGGATCTTTTTTCTAAGTTTGTTGGGTTTTCATGAAACTCTATAAATCCAGAAAAACACCTGAGATTATCTCTCAGGTTTTGAACCCATCAGTATTGTTTTGGAGGTAATGTTTGCAGGGGGGCAGGACAGAGACAGCGAGAACAGAAAGGCTTTCAGACACCCAAGGTGAGAGAGCCCACCTGTGTCCCCTGGCAGCCAGGAGGCCAGTAAGGAGGTGACTTGGCAGAAGGAGCTCCCTGCAGGCTCCCTGGGGCAGGAGGAGTGAGGCTAAGTCAGGAGTAGGATCCTGAGCAGGTGTTTAAGGAAGGGGAGTGTGAGTCTCACCAAGGAGCAAAGGCAGACAAGTTTTGGTTTCATAGCTCATGCCATAGTCTTCCCCACAGACCCCCATGCAAAACATTGCAGAAACTTAGTTCTGCCAACGGCAGGGTGGGCATGTATCCAAAAGGCCATGGAAGAGGCCAAACACTCCAGACTCTCAGAATGTGGCTAATGAAACATATGCTTGAGACCTCTGGCCTGTCCAGCCTGCAGCTGGGGAGGTGGGATAAGTGGGAGAAGAGAAAATAGTCCCAGAACACAGTGAGTACAGCCAATCACAGGGTCTGAGTTAGAAACAGGGATTCTTGGGGCAAGGACCCTAGGAAGTGATCCTTACTCTGACACTGCATTGATTTAGGCAAATCATGTACATTCTGTAAGCCTCAGTGTCCTCATCTGTAAAATGGGACTGCAAAAATCTACTTCCCTAGGGAAGTAATCAGATACAGTAATCCCCCAACCCTCCTTTATCCATGGGGGATACGTTCCAAGATGCCCAGGGGATGCCCAAAACTGTGGATAAGCAGGGCCCATGGTACTGTGTTTGAGCTACAAGGCATATCAGAGAAACTCATAACAATATTAGTGTTCTTCCCCCAACGCCTACCCAAAGGGAGATGTCTCATGTTAGAGGAGGCAGGGGGTGCAGGTAGTCCGCTATGGCCTTGGAGACCTGAACCTGGAGTCCATTCCTCCTGTGGGGGTCGCTGGCCTCCTGTCTCAATGCAAAGGCCCACCCAGCACAGCCCAGTCCCTCCCAAACCCATGTCCGGTGAGGCCTGGAGGGGTCACACCGATGGCTCACAGGAGCCAGTGCCTCTAGACTCAAAGAACATTCCCTGAGTAGAACAAGAAGAGGCCTGGGGCCCGAGCCCTGCCCTAGCCCCTCTGCTCGATGCCCGTCACAGTGTCCTCGGCAAGTCGCCGTTGCTCTGTGAGCTTCCGTGTCTCAGCTTGTACGATGAAGGGTTTGAGCTACAGTTAGTTAACTCACTGGTCGTTTTTCCATTTTTGTTTTATAGCAGGAACACATTTTAGGTTTTTTTTTAAGCTTTACATGCTACCTGATGTTTGAAACAGATAAAGAAGCCCCGATTAAAGTGGGGAGGGAGCTCATGCCCCTCCTTATCCCACCAAAGGAGCCCAAGGCACCTCCACGGACCCCTATAGCTCCCAGGGAAAAATTCTGGTGAAAGGCAAAATTTGCTAGCGCTTCTGAATTTAAAGCTATATGTCATTGGAGTTAGATGAATTGGTGCTGATGAATATGTATTTCAAATAGTTATGTATAAAAATGTATTTGTGTGTGCTTTATTTCCATTTTTAACCAGCAGATAGCCAGCCAACTCCTTAATGTTTTATGCCTTCTTGTTGCTTGCTTGATGTCAAATTTGCCACACGGTTATATTTTGATGAGGGGGTTGCCTTAGTATTTGCAGTCAGTTAAAAACGCTTTGACTGTAAGACAGAAATAGAGAGACAAATCCTGAGCTAAATATTTCTAAGGTTTCTCAGAGCTCACATAAAATCTCAAAAATGATAACTTTTTCTTGTGGTAAGTCTTTACAATTTCATGAAGCAGGTTCTAGGTTACCAAGAAATTAGGGCAAATGCTTTTATCCAAGAGTCAGGGTAGGAAGGAGAACAGAACCAGTTTTAGTTGAGCACCTACTATGTGCCAAGTACCATCTTATACCTTATGTTAGTCAATTCTTTGACCAATGCTATGAGGGTGCACATATCATTATTCCCATTTCACATACTGGGAAACTGAGGCCCAGAGAGGTAGAGTGACTTACTCAAGGTCATATGGCTAATAGATTCAGATCTGTATGCAAAGGCTGTGCTCTCCCCACCCCATGTTGCTTCTAAGGGCAAAAACTCTGTCTGATTTCAGTAGACAGTCATTGAATTAAAAGCAATCCCTTTTATGAATCTGTAAGTTCTTGGTTTAGGTTCAGCTCCCCCATGTGTATTACTATCACTGGTCTCCCATGAACCATGTTGCCCATTTTTCAGATAGGGAAAACTGAGGCTTGGAGAGATGGAATGAGTTGCCTAGGGTCAGGCTGAGTGTGGGGAGAACTGAGGCTCTGGTGTAACCCCCTGAGCCTTCTTCCCATCAAGAGTGTGAGCCGTGGGCCACAGGGTTATCTGGCTCAGGAAGCTCTAGCAGACCCCCTCTTCGGCAGACCCTGTTTTGTTTACAAAGTGCACCAACTATTTCAACACTGCAGGCTTTTCATTTATTAGGGATTCAATTTCTCTTCTGATCATCATTTATTTGCTTCTGCTTTCATTTTTTTTAAGAGGGAAAGGAAATGCAAATGAGCAAATGAATGTCATGCATAATACAGCCAACCCTGCTACAAACAGCTTTTGTTACAGTCCGCTCTGTTCTCGAACAAATTGGTCTACAAGGACCTGACACACCTCTCTGGCGTGTTGACACAGACCCCGCCTGGAGACCAGATTTCCTGCCCGTGGCCTGCTGGGAGCGAACAATAGCAAAAGCGTGTTTCCGTTTGGTCTGCCATTCCCAAGGTTAATAGGCAGGGTAATGTCAGGAACGCCGTTTCCCTGAGCAGCAGGAAAATGTGTTTGCGGAGCCCAGCGGTGGCAGCACAGACGTTCCAGTGCCACTCATAGTGTTGCCTGGTGCGGACCCCGCAATCTAGGCCTTGGCTCCCGACCTGGTGTGGCCTTTGCACGCCGAGGTTTCTCGGCTCTCCTAGCTTGCATTTTGCTGCTCTCCCTTCTAGTCTGTCTTTGCCCAGATTGTTGGCTCATTATATGTTCTCTTTCCTTTTTTCAAGAACTTGGCTCTTCACTGGGCTAGGACTGCACCTGTCCAACTTAAGAACACAGTCCAGCTGCCTTGGCTTCTTAGATTTACCGAAGACCCTCCTGCCCTCTATACTCTGCCTCTCCCAGGTCTGACTTATTCTGGCAGGTGGAGCTCAGATACACCTGGCTCCTTCCATGTGCATAGGTTGAGCTGTATCTAAATAACAGTTACCCCTGGCTGCATGCCGAGTGCTGTATGAGGTCCTTTTGCTTGCTAGTTATCATCTCAGTCAGTATGCACACCCCTGTGAGTAGTTATCACAGTATTTCCACTTTGCAACTGAAGAAACCCAGGCTTAGAAACCAAGCCAGGATCTCACGGCTCACAGGGGACAGAGCTGGGGTTCAAATGCGGGTCCATATGTTTTTAGCAAAGTGCAACCCTGCCTATCAACTGGTATGTTTACCCTCAGGAACTCAAAACCAAACATATGTGTTGCTGACTGCGGTTTCCCGTTTCACTTTAGTCTTGAGTGTCCACAGGCATAGGCGGGCATGTACACATACAAATGCACACACACAAATGCCACCCGCTGTCCGTGTCACTGGGAGTTATATGCATTAGATCAGAGTCGAAAATGAAAAATCACCATCAAGTCAGCACTATTAATGTCTCATGGGAAACATTCCACTTCTAAACAATTAGGCTGATGAATATTCTTGCATTTTCCTTTTTCCCACTTAGTGCTACAGATGTTTACGAGAAGGAGAAAAGGCGTCTGCCTAGGCAGCATTGATGGGTGTTCTCTGGCAGATGTGACCCTCTGTGGATGGACCAGTCAGCCAGGGACTCAAGGTTGAGGTGGGGGTTCAGGTTGGGGAAGGAGCTGGGGAGAACAGGTGAGCATCCAACCCTTGAGACTCTAGTTTTTATGAAAAGGAGAGGAAAGGTAGGATCTTAATAAGAAGATAGTTTTTAAAATGAGATATCTAGTCTCTTCTTCCAAGAGCCATGGGTCTCTCCACTGTAACATGTGGAAGGTGACCTGATCTCTGGGGATGTCCCAGGTCCGTGATGCTAAGACCATTGGACGGGGGGGAGGGAGGGGCAGTCAGTGAGAGAGCACACTCAAACACACCCATGGTCTGTACAATCAAACCGTCTGTTGGTTTCCATCCTTGTGTGGGTTCCCAGGACCTTGTTTCCACTGAATTTCTGTTGTTTGAACAAAAGGTCACATAATGCAACTGTAGAAGACAGACACAGATTTTGGTGCAAGTTTTCCAAAACCACTTATGTCAAATTGTTAGCGGCTCTGCCAGCAGGCGCTCTGGGCCTTGGAGGCAACGTCTGCTGGCTGAGAATGTCACAACCGCCGAAAGACTCGGGTGGCTATCTCAGAGGTGACATGGGCTTGCAGGGGAGAGGAGACCTGGGTGAGGTTTTTGGATGTCAGTCTAGAAAGGTCGGGGAACACTGAGTCAGGAATTACTGTGAACCCTTTACCCTTTTCCCTGCTTTCAGTTGTGCCTCCCCCCGTCCTGCATCTACACGGTCACCAGTGTGATTGTCCCAAAATGCAAATCTCAAATGTGATTGCACATCATCCCTTCCCTTTTGGATGAAACCCTGCTATAGATCTCCTTTGTCTTCAGGACAAATTCAAGTCCCTTAATTTAGTTCAAACCCTTCCAAGAGCTGACACTTGTCCCTCTCCCCAACCCCAACCCATCACACCCCATGGGGGTTTTGGATTCACCCTGCTTCCTCGTACCCCTAGGCCTGTGCCCATGCTGTTCCCTCTGCCTGGCATACCTATTTCCCCTTCTCTCTGTCTGGTCGACTTTCATTCATCCTCCAGGGCTTGGCTCAGGCAACACCTCCTTCCTTGATTATCACTCCCACCTCATAGGCATGACAAACCCAATCTAAGTTAAAATGTGTTCCCTCTCAAGCTTCCTGTTTTTCAAAAAATTGACTACATGGGAGTAATGCTCACATTGCAATAATAAGTCAGAAGAGCAGGGCACAAGCAAGCACACGAAATGGCATCATTTGTATTAACTTCCCCGCACAGACATGCACACTGGAGCCACGAGAGCGCGCACAGCACACGGACCCAAAGGAAACAGACGAGCGTGCTAGCAATGCAACCCTGGTGGAGGGGCTGGGGAGTTTTATTTCCTTCCTTCAGTGCTTCTAAACCAGCTACGCCTTATAGGTTGACCTGGTAATTTTTACAATTAGGCAAAATGTTATTTAGACAAGAAATAGTTGCATGAAACATTGTGTGTGAATGTAATAAAATGTAAAGAAAAGACTGCGTTAGGTCTAAATCTACTGCAGGGAGGCTCACTACACCATCTGCTAAATAAACACAGCAAGCTCTGGACTGATGCGTATAGTGCTGGTTAAAATACATAAATAGGTGAATATATGCTTGCCTATGTATGTGTCAACCAAGAGTAAGCCGGGGGGTGATGGTCACACGAGGCTGAGGAGGTTGGTTATCTCAGGGTGTAGGAGAGGCAGGTGGGGCAGGGAGGCAGACGATTCCTTTAGTCTTTATTGATTTCCCTACTGTTGTATTTCACTTGCTATTATAAGCATGTGTCACTGTTGTAAATGTATTTTTTTAAATCAACTAGAGAATAAAAGTCTCCAAATAGCAGGCTGGACCAAGGCACTCACAGTGATCAATATAAGATTTCAGGCAAGTCGAACTGTTGCTTGTTTAACTGGTTAACCCTTTTAATCTGCAAATTATTTTACACATGGAGAGAAGCTGCAGGGATTCTATGGAGGGGAGTACAAAGGACACCCTCATGCCCTTCACCCACGGTCACCTCCATCACCACTCTGACCCCCTTTGCTTTATTCTTTGTTCTCTGTCAGAGTCATATTTATTCTGTTTAGTTTAGACTTAGAAACAAAGAGTTATTATAGGCTTATGTGTCACTATATGTTCAACGTTGCACTAATTCCCATGGATTTGAGTGATCACGTTAGAAAAACACATATTAGCCCTGGCTGGTGTAGCTCAGTAGACTCTCGGGCCTGTGGACCACAGCGTTGCTGGTTCGATTCCCAGTCAGGGCACATGCCTGGGTTGTGGGCCAGGTCCCCAGCAGGGGGAGCACAACAGGCAACCACACACTGATGTTTTTCTCCCTCTCTTTCTCCCTCCCTTCCCCTCTCTCTAAAAATAAATATATAAATACTTAAAAAAGAGAAAAACATATTATTTCTCAGGTTACAGACATGCTACATGTCTAGAAAAATACACATACAGAAAGTTGTTCTTTGCAGCATAATCTGTTTCAGAGAAAAACTGAATACCACCAAAGGGTCTGATGCCTGGGACCTGGAAAACACACGATGCTGAATCCATACAATGGCTTTGCTAATCAAAAGCAAAAAACCATCTGTATGAGTGCAGATGAAAATAGATGTGTCTTAATATGTGTGCCTTAATTTTTACTTACCGTGTCTTAGACGTAGTAAAAACTGTAGAACAAAGTGCAGAATATGAAATAGAAACCCAGGGTATAAAGGAAAAAGGATTTATGCCACAAAGAGACACAGGAAGCTGCTGCCTTGCTTGCAGGAAGAGGGCTGGGTCTCATTACACTATTTTACACTCTTTTAGGCTGATTGCATATTTTTAAATGTGTTCATGTACTATGTTCATGATAATAACAAAATAAACCAACACGAACAAAATGTTACTGTAAGAGGAAATCTGTCTCCCCACCGCTCTGAGAACACCCCCCTGGGTCTGGGAATAGAAAGGGGGCCATTCCCAGGCCCCCTGGGTGTGCTGAGGCCGAAGCAATGGGCAGCCTTCCACCTTCTCAGCGACCTCGCCAGCTGCTCTCCCCTACCCCCCGCAGGCACAGACTAGGGGGACTGTCAGCCCCCTGGGCCTAAACCAGCCCACAGACGTGCCTATCATCATCAACTGTGGTAAAAATTGTTGTCACCATTAAAAACATATAGATGTCACTTAAACATTCATATTCTGAACTATCTGGAGAAATCTAGCATGACTGGGGCTGCATTAGTGAGTGCAAGGCTGAGCAGCAGCCAGGAGTGGCTGCCTTGAGCAGGTGAGTGCGCAGGTCGGCCAGGTCCCCTCATGCACAGAGCGCTCCTGGCTCCTGGCTCTGAGGAGTGGGGGTGTCTGCGATTCCTGCTCCGAGGGCAGTGGGATTTGGACATCTCCACATTTCAGCCTCTCAGTCCAACAATATTTTCTACTGGAGCTTGTCCAAGTGTATCCTAAGAAGCTCCACAGCCGGAGGAGGGCTGTGGCTCAGAGAGGTGAGGTGACTTCTCTGAGGTCACACAGCAAATGCATCTCAGGGACAGAGCAAGAGCTCAGAGAGCCAAGTGCACACTGTGTTGCCTCCCACAGACCAGCTCCCAGACTGGATATGGCTGAGAGTCAGGGGCTGGGTTCCCTGTGGGCACAACCCAGCCCTTCCTCCTCTGGCACCGTCTCCTGAGTGAAGCAAGGGGACTGGCCGTGTGTGTTTTGCAGGAGTCTTATCATCCAGAGGCAACAGGTATAATAACGATCTCCACAGCTTCACTGATTGCTCACTCATCTCAACAGGAGTGCAGAACTGAGAAGAGCACAGCTTTTTATTTTTAAGTCCTAACCCAAGGACAGAGAGAGAGAGAGAAGAAAGAGAGAGACAGAGAGAGAGAGACATCAATGTAAGAGAGAAACATTGACTAGTTGCCTCCCATACACGCCCCAATTGGGGATCAAACCAGCAACCCAGGCATGTGCCCTGACCAAGAATCAAACCTGCAACCTTTCAGTGTATGGGACGACTCTCCAACCAACTGAGCCTCACTGGCCAGGGTAAAAGCACAGCTTTGAACCATGGCTTTAGTACGTATTATTTGGGTGACCTTGGGCAAGTTATTTGTCTCTCTTTCTGTTTCCTCATTTGTTAAGTAGCAATTGCAGTAATAGTACATACTTCAAAGGACTGTTTTGAGGATTAACTGAATTAATAAGTGTAGAGTATATTTAGACCATGTCCGATACATAGTAAGTGCTCAATAAACGTAAGTGGACATACTTAATATACGGTGGGAATTACGCTAAGTGATTTGCGTGCTTTATCTGGGTTAGTTCTCTCAACTGGAATCAGGCCAGTTCATTCCATAGTTGTCGGTCACTGTGTACTGTCCATGGTTCTGGGAACACTGCATTAAAAACACAGAAAGCATATTGTCTCTGCCTTCACGAAGCTTTCTGTGGGGGTAGGAAGACACAGATAATCAATTTATCAATTAGTCAGTAGTCAGGAGTGATTCATGTTGTGAAGGGAAATGACAGAGTCCGGGATAGAGAGTGAGGCTGGGTGTGGGGCTGAGCGAAGAATTCGGGTAGGGAGGTGAGGAAGGGCCACTCCCAAGAAGGACATTTGCACAGAGACCTGATGAAGGGAGAGGGAGCTGCAGCTGAATGCAGGGAGAGTGTCCCTGTCGGAGGACAGGGCAAGTGCCATGGCTCTGAGGTTGGGGTGAAAGGTCGGCCTCATGGAATGTTCAAGGAGCCGAATAGAAGCCCTCGTGGCTGCAGCCAGTGGGCAAGGGGAGGGAGCCCACACACAGGCAGCGAGAGAGACAAGGACCACGCCTTACACTCTTCTGCAGAAGGAGAAACTAAAGCTCAGAGGAGTCAAGTCACTTTCCCAAGGTTACTTAATAGAACCAGGGATTTGAACCAAAGACAGTCTGGCTTCAAGGCACGCTTGCTTAACTGTCGGTATACATGTGACCTTGGGTATAAATAACCAACAATGCAGTGGGAGTCTAGACACAGCTGTCCCTGCTCCCCACCGTCTCCTGGGCAGTTAGGCACAGAGTACAGGATGCTGGAGAAGTGGGAGTGTGTGTGTGAGAGGCAGTGTGTGCGTGTGTGCACATGGCCGTGCAGGAGGAGGAGTGCAGCAGAATGGAAGGGACCCCTTTTCTGTCCTGGCACGCCCATAGTCACCTTGGCAGCTTCAGTCGGCCACTCTGGGAAATGGTGAGGGCTCAGGGTTTACATAGAAAGTGGCATTTGCCCAAAACTGTCAGTTCTTGGGACGGCATAGAGCTGACAGTTTTAAAACACCAGAGGCACTTCAATAAAAATAGCACATTTCTAAGTGCAACATCCTATTTGGTAATGATACATTGGGCCTCCATCTCTGGTGGAATTGTCTTGCATGGCAATATCGTGCATTGTCACAACTGATGCCGTCAGCCTGCAAAACCAGAGTCACAAAACCCTGTAGTTTACAAGAGAACCCTGCAAGCTATGTATTCTCTATGTGTAGACACCATTGCCTGGTGTTCTATATGCAGTAACTGCTTGGTTGAGAAGTTAGGCCCAAAGCAACTCCCCCAACCCATTTCCGAAATGCTGGGCACAACAGACAAGGTAGGGCATGATATCACTGCCAGGACCTACAGGCTGAGTAGTAAATTAAGCAACAGGCTATATCTTGGTGGTAGAGGAAGACAAAGGCACTAAAACAGAAAGATTTGGTGGAAAGAATGGGGACTGATAGTCTGGAGACCCAGATGTGAGTCTGGGCTTGATTGTTCGTTTCAGGGTCATACTGGGCCATCTGCTCTTGTGGCCTCCACCGAATGTCATGCATTGAGTTGGACATGGGGATGGATGCGAGTCACAACCCTTCTTCCAGGGCAGTGTCTCTCAGCTCTCAGTGTGTGCACAAATCACCTGGATCCTGTCGGACCACGCACATTGGACTCCACCCCTGTAGCTTCTGATTCAGGTCTGGGGCCAAGCATTTGCCTTTGAACATGCTGTCAGGTGACACAGATGCTGCTGGTCTTGGATACCCACTTTGTGCCCTTCCAGGGAACTTTGGGGGCCTCCATGTAAAAACTACAGAGGGAGAACCGATCTACCACAGTTACCACAGCAGAATGGGGCAGGGCTTCAGATAAAGCTGGGTCTCCTGGACCCCGAGGCCAGTGCTCTTCCACAGGGTGGCCCTGCCTGTCTCCAGACTTTGTTCCCAAGTGTACACCAGCCATGGGAGCAAGAGCAGTTAGGGGGGGCTGCAGGGATGGCAACCGGAGGCACTTGTCTAGCGACAGAACCTGCTCTGCACATTAACTCTGCGGGGGCCTTTCGGAGCCCTTGGCAGAGGCCACTCGGAGCTTCCCAGGGCTCTCCTGAAGGTCAGATGGAATCATCTAAATGCTTCTTAAAAGGAAAATAATGGTCTGGCCATTTTTTCCTGCTGAACCTCATCACCTCCAACAGGCACATGATAGATCTCCGCCACCAGGAGGCCAAGGGATACAGGTCTGGGCTGCATCGCAAGGCAGGATGCTTTCTCAGGAGAGTTCATAATGACTTACGGGGTCAAGGTAGCTGCTGAGGATGCCGAGACACCTACTTCGCCCATCCCAGTGTGGGGCCCCTGCCTGCTTCCTCAGGGAAAACCCCAGCCCTCCCCAGTGTTCCTCAGGAGCTCCCTGCACAGTGCAGGCCCTGGCCCCTGGCGCCTCCTACCACGCCCTCGCATGATTGCAAAGACGCTTTGTTGTCGCTAGACTGCTCTTTCTCAGGGAACCTCCTCTTCAGAACCCTTTTAAGCCTTTCCATCAAACACTGTGATTTCATTCCTCATTGCCCTGATCTGCCTGCAGAGCCTCACACTCGCGACTTCACTGAAGGCTTAGAAATAAATACCCAAGTACGCCCTACTCACGGGCCCATTGTTGCCAAGGAAAAAAATCATCAGTGACCCAAACGGTATCCTGGTCCTCGATCACTAATTTCAGAAACATGGTTTCCAGCATTGCTAGCTTTCCCTCCATTGCTTCCTCACTTGGTTGTTAGAATTATAACCTACCCTCTAGAGCAAGGTAGGACACTTAAGAATGATACCATCTCCCGCCTTCGCCTCATCTTCTGCGTTACTGCACCATCAGTTCTCACCCTCCCGTCATTCATTTATTCAGTTATTCTCTGAGCTGCCGCTATCTGCCTGCTATACAGGTGTGTATATGGTGGTGCATGTGGGCTCCCTGTCCTCGTGGAGCACCCAGGATTATGGGAGAAATAGCAAGGAAAGGGGAACGAGGCTTTGTCCTGAATCTCCCGGTGACCTGGAGAAAGTCAATTAACTTTGCTGAGTGAGCCAGGGCTAGTCTCAGCCCCTGGGGAGAGAGTGAGGCATCTGGACCACTGCAGTCACGGTAACAGACCAGATGCCCAGTGCGCTGACCACGGCCAAGCACTCTATGTAGGTTAGCTCTTTGATACTCATGGCCGCCCTCGGACACCAGACTGTTCTTATCCACACTTTTCACACAGAAGTGACTTGCAGGCCGTGGAGTAAGGACGCAAGCTCAGGAAGCCGGTCTCCGAGTTCCCGCTTTTGACTCCGTGATCACAGTGGCGAGTGTGTTGGTGGCGCCTGTGGGGACTGGTGGCTGCCACCACGCTGGAAGTGTTTCCAGTCCCAGAGGAGGTCAGCCAGGCTGCCAGTCCCTCTCTGCATCCATGCAGGGGGCCCATGGCCTCTCCCTGCCCACGCAGTGTCTGGAGACCGAAGTAATGAAGGGGAGCTGGTGCGTGACCAGGTTGTCGGGTGGGGGACTGAACTGTGTGAACTGTCTGTGCTGGGAACTGGCCTGCGAGTCCAGTCCGGCTCCGGTGAGCCGTGGAAACGTCCGGCCCTTCCAATGCCTGCTGGGAAGGAACAGCTCTACCCAAACTCATCTGCCAGCTTCAGAATTCACTGATCCCTTTGCATCCCCCGAGGGTCCCTTCCCCCCCCCCCTTATCTTTCAATGAATAGAAGGATGGGGAGAAAGAGAGAGGTAGAGGAGGGGAAGAAGGGAGGAAGAAAGGAAGGAAGGAAATGGGGAAGAAGAAAGGAAGGGAGGGAGGGAGGATGACTAAGTCTACAGCTGCTCAGATGCCTGATAATACAAACCTGTCAGCCCGTCGTCATTCAAGGCCCCCGCCCCCAGATTCTGAACCTCAGTGACTTTCCAAACTTGCCTATCACAATCTCCCAAAGGACCAGTCATTGATTTAAAATCACCCTGTGTGTCCAGTATGGGACAGATGCTCTGCTAGAAACAACATGAGTACAACAGACCGTCCCCGACTCCTGATAGACATTAAAGAAATAAATACACAAATAAATGTGTAATCACACATTGTGATGAGTGCTACAGGGCAAAAAAGAAGGTACCATGAGAGGGGAAACGCAGGGTCGGGGGCAGAGAAGGCCTTTCTGATGTGCGGGGGAGAAGGAGTCTCCCCTGGAGTGAGGGGTGAAGGCTGCCTGTGGTGGGTGACAGACGCCCAGGTCTTGGCCAGGCAAGAGGTGCCGAAGGCTAAGGGCAAAGACTCAAGAGGACCTTGAAGAAAGTCATGGCTGTTTGCTCTGTAAATGAGCTGTTAAGGGGAATGTTATAGATGCTGCTTCAGTTCATTAGCTGGA
>PVKM010017810.1:0-25564 GCA_004027735.1 Carollia perspicillata
TTATCTGCCCTTCCATTTTAAATGAAAGCTTTGCTGGATGTAGGTCCTTGCATTTCATGACTTGGAATACTTCTTTCCAGCCCCTTCTTGCCTGCAAGGTCTCTTTTGAGAAATCAGCTGACAGTCTGATGGGAACTCCTTTGTAGGTAACCGTCCCCTTATTTCTTGCTGCTTCAAGAATTCTCTCCGTTTTAATCTTGGTTAATGTAATTATGATGTGCCTTGGTGTGTTCCTCCTTGGGTCCAACTTTTTGGGGACTCTCTGAGCTTCCAAGACTTCCTGGAGGTCTATTCCCTTTGCCAGACTGGGGAAGTTCTCCTTTATTATGTGTTCAAATAAGTTTTCCACTTGTTGCTCTTCCTCTTCTCCTTCTGGTACTCCTATAATTTGGATGCTGGAACGTTTAAAGATGCCCTGGAGGTTCCTAAGTCTCTCCTCATTTTTGTAAATTCTTGTTTCTTCATTCTTTTCTGGTTGGATGTTTCTTTCTTCCTTCTGGTCCACTCCATTAATTTGAGTCCCAGTTTTCCTTCCATCACTTTTAGTTCCCTGTGCATTTTCCTTCATTTCACTTAGCATAACCTTTGTTTTTTTCATCTAATTTGCAACCAAATTCAACCAATTCTGTGAGCATCCTGATCACCAGTGCTCTGAACTGTGCATCTGATAGGTTGGTTATCTCTTGGTCACTTAGATGTATTGGCTCTGGGGCTTTGATCTGTTCTTCCATCTGAGGGGTTTTTTGTTTGTTTCTTTGCTTGGTCTGATCACGCCTGCTATGTAGTGAGGGGCGGAGCCTTAGGTGTTCATCAGGGCAAGGCAACCCCCGTCGCTGGGTTGTGAAGCTGTATGTGGGGGCAGGGTCAGAGAGGGAACAATGGCACTTGCCCCACTCTAGGATTCCAGTCCCTTCTGCAACTTCTCACAAGCAAATTGGGCCCTTCTGGTGCTGGTTCCCGGGTGGGTGGGCTTCTGTACGTTCTAGGACCCTATGGGTCTCCCCAATGAACTCTCCCGTGAGGATTGGAGTCTCTCCCAGCACCTCAACCCCCACAAGTGTTTTCAATCAGTGCTTTTAGGCTTTATGTCCCAGCGCTGGGGCCCTGGGTTAGGTGGTCTGTCTTGCTACCTGTTTTCGCTTGGTTTATCTGCGCATGAATGTGTGACTGTGGTCAGCCAGGCACCTTGCACACCTCACTGGGGGTCTGCCAGTTGCCACTTTTTCCTGCCACAGCCCCTCTCCACCAGCCACCAACTCTGCACCTCTTACCGGTCTGGATGAATGATTGTCGGACTTCTATACAGTTCAATTTTCTGTCAGTTTCTAATTTTTGTTGTCCCTCATTTTGGTTGTGTAAGGAGGCACAGTGTGCCTACCTATGCCTCCATCTTGGCCGGAAGTAGATATTTTATTATAATATCCAAATACTACCACATTTTGCCTTTAATTTCCAGTGTAATTACGTAAGATATTCCAGGACTGCAATGTTAACACTTCAGGAACAGAGAATATAAGATACCACAAGCAGTTTTTATTCAGTGTTTTAAAAGAAACTTTCTTACTCTAAGTTATTTTTAACTGTGAAAAATCATAATAATGACCACAAGGAATCATGCCTCCATTTCTTTGTACTAGGATGTCACTGCTCCTCTCATCATATGATGTCCTCTTCTCCACTCCCATGAAGCTGAGTTAGTCTTGCAACTTGCTTTAGCTGAGAAGACGTAGCAGAAGTGATGCTGTGCAAGTTCAGGAGCCCAGAGCTTTAAGAAGTCTTGCATGGCTTCCATTCTTGCTCCCTTGGATCCCAGAGAACATGTAAAGAATAGGTTCACACTCTCCTGACAGGCCAATTAAAAAAATAAAGCTGCAGTACCCCAGCCTACAGCCAGTACCACATTTAGGCCCAAACACAAGAGTAAGATGATCCAGGACCACCCAGCTGAATGAATAAGTGTAGCAGATACTGTGTGGAAGAAAGACTAATTGTTCCTGCTGAGCCCTGACCTCAAGTCACTAAAAGTTGTGGGGTGGTTTACCAAGCAACAGTAGGTAAGCAAAACAAGACTAGAATTCACAACTGGGAACTGGGTCATGGGAGTTAAGTAAAAATTAAAAGTGTAACAGGGTGCAGCCAGGGCCCTCCCAAAGAGGGATCTGTAATGGGATCCAGAACTAAGAGTATCCAGGAAATATTAAAAATACAGGATGTCCTCACCCCTACAAATCTGAACTAGAGAATGGGACACATGGAGCAGAGTCATTAAGTTATTCTGCATATCAACAGTTTTGCAAATAACCTCTAGAACGGTCATTTCATACCTATAACTTTTGACTGATTTCATAGATATGGTACGTGGCTGTGGCTATGCTTTGAGTCATGGAGATGGGAGTGACTCCCACCCAGGATGTAACTGGGAGGCAACTCCCCCTCATTACAGCACCTGCGTGAGAGCTTGCAGATGAGCTTATATACCACGGGGCCATGCCTGCCCGGACAAACTATGGCAGCCCAGAAAAGCTGGAAAAATACAGGAATGCTAGCAGGTGTAGCCGATTTTGGGAGGAGTCAGAAATGGGGCTGCAGAGTAAGACTGGAGCTGGGATTTAAACCCAGGTGCAACAGCCATGACAAGAAGAACCACACAGCCTTGGCAGGGGAGAACCACCTGGCTTTGGGTCTCCCTTTGCAGCTTAGGAATTTGAAAAGCAAGACGTAGCAGTGATGCAGAGCTCTCTCTTAGCAGTTTGGAAGAATGCAGGAGAGATGCTGCAGGAAGGAAAGGGGTGAAAGGACTTTTACTGGTGGGCCATCAGAAGGTACCATGCAGGTTTGGATAAGACTGGGACATCCAGGCAACACAGCTAATTGTGCTGGAAATCCCAGGAGTTCTGACAGTCGGGCACGGATGGGAAGAACCAGGGGCTATCTGAGCGACAGACTTCTATTCCTTTTCCTGAGATATGGTACCTTGGACTAGGCAAAGGAGGGAAGGAAGGACTGTGCGTGTTTGTGGGTGTTTTAAGGGACTTCAGGATATTAACAAAGATATTAAGTTATTGCTCTAAGTCTGTATAACTTCTTGAATAAGTAATTCCTTTCCTTTGACATTGAAAAGGAACCAATGTCAGAGGTTTGACACCAACCTCTGACATTGAAAACTATATTTTCCTGGTGGCAGGCAAGGTGAACCTAGTACAGGGGAACCCCGGGAGAAGGGGCGTTCCTTCGGTAGTAGTATATCCCCAACTATAGGCACATTCTGTAACAAAAGTAACACACTTTAGGGTTTTTTTTGTATACACCAAAATAAATATAATTATATAATCTAACTTACAAGCATGAGGTTCAAATGATTCTGGTCTATTAGTTCTATATTTTTCTCCAATAAAAATAATAAAGGATCCTTTTCTATCTTTTTGCTTATTCTACTTCTTATACTGGCCTTTATTCTGAAAGAGTACAAGAGCTGGGATAATTTAATAGTGAATGGCCCTATTATCAAGGTAAACAAACTCAAAAAACTTGGGAAATTTATAAAGTAAAAGGTAAAGATGCACACATACATGTATGAGAATGTAAATATATGAACTCATCATCAAATAATACAGAACTCTGGTCCTGTGTGATACATCAAGAAATATATCTTGAGCCCTGGCTGGTATGGCTCAGTGGATTGAAGGCCAGCCTGCAAACTAAAGGGTTTCTGTATGATTCCCAGTCAGGGCACACGCCTGGGTTGCGGGCCAAGTCCCCCAGTGGGGGCTACGTGAGAGGCAACCCCACACTGATGTTTCTCTCCCTTTTCCCCTCCCTTCCTCTCTCTCCCTCTAAAAATAAATAAATAAATAAATAGAAATTAAAATAAATAAATAAAATGTAATGATTTAAAAAAAAACAAACAAATTGGATAGCAAGGAATGAGAGGAGCATGAGAAGACTATTTATTTATAGCAAAAACTCAATATAACTCAAAAACTTCAATAGATTATGAAGCATGTTGTCAAAACATAATAGTTTGTCACCAAAATGTAATTAACACACAAATTCCTTATAGACAAAGTCCTTGGTTTTCTTTAGCTAATCACTCTCTCATATCCTCATAAAAGTGGTCCCATACTCCAGCCCAGAGGTGAACGTGAGTGTATCTAAGTCAATTAAGATAAATCTATTCTCTTTAGTCATTGACTGTTTCATATCTGGGATAGATTTAGATCAGAATAACAAAAGAGAAAGGAAACTTTTCTGTTTTCTCTATTAAAATGGTACTCCTTTTCTGCCATTAGATGATTAAGTGTAGGCCATAATCCTTGGAACGAATACAGTGACCAGCAACCATGCCTAAAAAAGCCAAAAGAACCATGGAAAAAAAAAGTGCCTTACCATTGCTGAACTGGCCAATATTAGAAAAACGTAGCCTCTGAACTTATTCAAAGGAGTCAACTGTGCCTACTGCTTTAGCAATAGTCTGTAACAGCCAGAGCATGTAAACTGGAAAGACATACCCTGACTAGTATGGCTCAGTGGGTTGGGCATCTGGGGCCCATTGGATTCACAGTCAGGGTACATTCCTGGGCTGTGGGCCTGGGGGTGGTATTAAGTTATGTTTCAGGCAACCAGTTGATGTTTCTCTCCCTCTCTTTCTCCCTCCCTTTCCCTCTTTCTAAAAATAAATGAATAAAATCTTTTTTTTTAAATATTTTATTTATTTATTTTTAGAGAGAGGGGAAGGGAAGGAGAAAGAGTGGGAGAGAAACATCAATGCGTGGCTGCCTCTCATGTGTCCCCCCCACCAGGGACCTGGAGCGCAACCCAGGCATGTGCCCCGACAGGGAACCAAACCGGTGACCCTATGCTTCACAGGCCCGTGCTCAATCCACTGAGCCACACCAGCCAGGGCTGAATAAAATCTTTTTTAAAAAATAAATAAACTGGAAAGACAGTCTTACCTCTCAGTATTTTTTTGTCTTATAATCTCTTATTCAATTTAAAGGTATATTTAAAGAAATATTATCTCTTGTAATAAGGACATTGTATTCGAAGCTCAATAATATTATCTTACATCACTTTCTTTTCCTTCTGTATAGACAAGTAAATCTGATTGTAATATTTTTAAAAAATTAAGTGTTACATCATTTTAACAAGATGATTTTTATTAATCAAACCATCCTTTTTATCTCTGTATAGAAAAAGTATCAGGAGTGTTTACTTAGTAGTAATGATGACTACTTCTAGATGGTCGATTCTGGAGTGTTTTTTTTTTTTTAAATTAAGTTGTATTTTAGCCCTGGCTAGGTGGCTCAGTTTGTTGGAGTAGCATTCCATACACCAAAACCACTGCAGGTTGATTCCCGGTCAGGGTACATGCCTAGGTTGCGGGTTTGATTCCCGGTTGGGGCACGTATGGGAGGCAACCAATCCATGTTTCTCTCTCACATTGATGTCTGTCTCTCTCTGTCTCTGTTTCTCTCTCTCCAAAAATCAATAAACATAATCTCATGAGAGAACTAAAAATAAAAGTAAAAAATTAACTTGCATTTAAAAAAAATATTCTGCCTTTTTGAATTTTTAAAATAATTACACATAGCTTAAGGAAAAAGAATGGACTAAAATGAAATAGAGACTGCCAGCTGTTTACCAAACCCGTTTCATTGTTCTTCCTCAAGATATAACTAGACATTTCCCAGTCTCCTTTGCACTTACATGTGGACACTTAACTGGATTCTAGCCAAATGCAATGTGAAAGAAAAATGTGTGTCACCTCTGGGCCTGGTTCCTAATAGCCTTAACTATTTAGTGCTAATGCTCCTTCCTCTTCCAGAGATTAACACAAACAAGCATGGCAGCCATAAAGCCACACTAGAGAGGAACACTAAAGAAGACTATGTCACAAGATGAAAGGGACCCAAGTTCCTGATTCACAGCTTGGAAGAAAGCTGTCAATCAAGCACACCTGTTTAGCAAAAGCTATAAAAAAGAAACAAAGAAGGACCTAGCAATTCCACTTCTAGTTATTTATCTGAAGAAACCCAAAACACTAAATCAAAAGACACATACATGTATATGTTCACTGCAGCATTATTTACAATAGCCAAGATATGGAAGCAACCAAAGTGCCCGTTAAAAGATGAATAAATAAGAAGTGGTGCACATATACATTGGAATGACTTGACCATAAAAAAGAACAAAATCTTGCCATCTGCAACAACATGGACGGACCTAGAGGGCATCATGATGTGTCAAATAAGTCAGACAGAAAAAGACAATCTTCATCTGAATTCACTTATATATGCAATCTAAAACAAATAAACAAGCATAACAGAAACAAACTCATAGATAGAACATTTTGACAGTTGCCAGACGGGAGGGGGGAAGAGAAGGAAGATGTGCAGGGATTAACTACAAATTTAGATTAACAAACAAAACAGAAAAAAACTCACAGACAGAGAAAAAAAGTACAACTTGGTAGTTACAGAATAATCAGGGGGCTGTAAAGGAAAGGATAGGGAATACGGTCAATAATACAGTAATAACTATGTACGGTGTCTGACAGGTACTAGATTTTTAGGGGTGATTACTTCACAAGTTATATAAATGTCTCACCACTGGGTAGTATACCTAAAACTAATATTATATTGTACACCAACTGTAATTTTAAAACAAAAGAAAATATATCCTATGTTTATATCTTGTCCTATAACAGGCAAGTGACTTAGCAGAGCAAAGCAAAATAGTAAAATTACAATTATGAATAAAGTACAGAAACTGGGGGGAAATACCACATTTTTCCTGATATCATGGAAATGATCAAAGCAGTACTCAAAACCTTTAACAACCAAAAAAAAAAAAAAAAAAACCCCACAACAACCCCAAACCAACCAACCAGTGTTTTGGACTTAATTATGAATAAAAAAATACACACTGTATTAAACCAAACATAATTTGATAATTGCTATGTATCGAGAGACAATTTTATATGTCTCTGCTATTGCTGCATGTCTTTCAAGTGAGGCAATGACTTGCCCATTGCTCTGGACTATCAGAGTATCAGTCTTAAGAGCCAAGGGTAGCCATACTTACTGTCCATTACAAAAGATTCAGGTGCCCTAAGCTCAGGGTTCCTTTATTGCAATGCAATAGGCTTTATGAGCAGATATTATCTGGCCCTCTCTGCATTACCCTATGGAAACTGGGTCTTCGGGGAATGCAGAATTCTCCTGTCTCCTAACTCGTTATCATATAAGTAGGGTAAAATCATAGACTTCTTTCATAGTTCTTAACAGTTTGGTCATGAGAATGTGATGCTGTTAGTAGCATGGCTTTCTGTGAAAGGAAAAATAAGGGTCTCACGGGCCAATTAATGGGATTTCAGAAACATCTATGGGAATGGGTAACAAACATCGTGAGCATATCTTATGGTAGATTGGACAGTAGATGTTCCTCCATTTTATTGCCTGACAGCGAGGAGGAATTGAGGAGGAGGTAGCAGACTAAGTAGTGGGAAATGCAGTATGTCCTTGAATAATGTGGTTCACAGTTCAATGGTGTTTCATTATAATGTTGATGAAATGCCCTAAGAACTTAACTTGTTTATATCATTTAGCCTACAGTAAAGCTGGTTTCGTTATATGTCCTTTCACTTAAAGTCACAAAACCTACTGACACCATTAATTAAGGACTTACTGTACATTCAAAGAGTGTTGCCCAAATGATATTCCAGTGGTTGCTAAACCTTCTCCACATAGGACTTCCCCACCAATCTGGCAGTCAGTTTCAGTTCCACCCCACTGTAATAATAACTAGTACTAGGATTCATCCTCAGTGAACAGAAGGTTACAAACCTTTTCGGAAAAATTACAGAGATACTCATCTATACTAAACATTAAAGAGGGATACTGGCAAGCAACCACTACGAACTTAAATCAGGCAAATCATAAGAACTCTGATTGGTTTGTTTGGAGATGAGG
This sequence comes from Carollia perspicillata, assembly GCA_004027735.1. Taxonomy (NCBI): domain Eukaryota; kingdom Metazoa; phylum Chordata; class Mammalia; order Chiroptera; family Phyllostomidae; genus Carollia; species Carollia perspicillata. The sequence continues at coordinate 7,971 of PVKM010017810.1, forward strand.
AGGTGGGGCATAGCATGTGAATGAAGACAGCAAAAGTTGAACTATCTTACAGCTCAACACCTCCTGCAGTTTACCCTGCCAACTTTAAATACACTTGGAGATGACAGTAAAAGATCTCAGTAAAAGATTTTTACAGTGAGTCTTGGTGTGTTATAAGGTAGCTCTGGTCCTATTAGGGACTTTTCCCAAAACAGACCAACCCCTACAAGAAATCATAGTTCAGACCTTGACCAGGATATAGGCTCTTAATGCCCAGATTGGGTTTACAATGCTAACTAAACATTTGCAGTGTGATGAAGATGGTCCTCTGGCAAATGAGAAGTCTAGATAAACTCTTACAATTGACAATGCCACCCTGAAAAATTCTCCCAGCCCTTACAGAACTAGCACCCTATTGAAACTAGGTGAACACTTGAGACATTATCTCAGTATTGGGGTACCATATGCCCCAGATTCGGAAGAGCTCTCCAAAACATGTCCCTGCAGTGTGAGCCAAGATTCAGTCAAGCAGAGAGTGCAAACTGGCTGCTGAGTCAAGGGGTTCCCAAGGTTGAAATAATTGGTTTTATCCATGAGTACACCACAATATAGAGCACTGTGGGTGCTGAAAACATAACATGAAATTTTATTTGGTTGATCCACCACAAGCAGTCATCATATTCTTTCAAATTAAAAGTTAATACAAAGGTATATTTAATGGTGTGGAACCATTTTGTACTCCCACAATCTCTCACTCTTCCTTAACCTCCCCACCCTTTAAAAGGCAACCCGAGTTGCTTTAAGAAGAAAAATGAATGGAGATTAGGATGAGATTTCCCTATCCTCAGGGAGGAGTCAACTAATGGACATATGTACCTGCCCAAGTATGCTGGGGAGTTTGGAGAAAGGAGAGACACAAATTTTTTAGGCTCTGTCACACAGGGATACCCAAATCCCTATCCTACGTGGACCCAAAGAAGAAAAAGGCACCAGGATGCAGAGGAGAGATTAACAGTGGAGTAAGGAAGCTAACATGACTTTGTAGCTTGGGCTTTTCAGCAATTAGCTGTATTTTTATTGCCACTTATAGATCTCAAGGTATAGCAGGAATTGATGTATTGGGGGTCAGCAAACTATAGTACCCAAGCTGGCAACAATTTTTACATCTTTTAAAGAGTAGTTTTCTTAAAAAAGGAAGAATATATGACAGAGACTACAGGAAGTCTGCAAAGACAACAATATTTATTTTCTGATTCTTTGCACAAAAGATTTGAATCTTTGTGTTATGTACTTATCATTACCCATTCTGTAAGCACCAAATGATATTCTCCCGATCAGGAAATGCTAATGGCACATACAAGTTGCTCCCAAATCACTTCCCTTTTCTTTGTGGTCAAACAGAAACACAATAGAATTATAGAAGGACAAAGGGAAACTACAACCTTGATTAAAAACCTAATGTACCATGAGTAGTAAGAGGTGCAGTATCTCAACACAAAAACCCTGCCAGTCCAGTGAGAAAAGGTTAACAGAAGCTGGAGGCTTATAATAAATTATTGTTAACTGAGTTTAGTGCTGTTATAGCTATAGTTATTACAGACTAAATCCATTACACAGACTGATGGTACTTAGTTGGTGGTCTGGGACACTGGTAATAACTTCTTTACCATACCACTCATACTAAGTTTGTAGTGCTTTCCCAAGAAAACCTAAATTCCTTGCTATTTGTCAACAATAAGCATGTCAGAATTTAGTACAGGTGTCTCCATCTGATTGCCACACTTTCACAATTGGTTAGTAAGTCAGTAGCATGAGTCTCAACAGCTCTTATACTGATGTTATCACACCTCTCCCAAGAGGACTGCCTGAAAAACCCCAATAAAATTCAGGGATCTGTTCAACAAGTTTCTTGGAATTATGTGAGTGCATTTACAATGGCCAATCCCTTTCTTCAGACACCCAACATTAAAAGGGAGGCTGAGCATCTTGTTTAACTTTTCAGGTATTAGAGGCTCTAAGTGATTCATTTTGACACTCGATCTTTACATCAGCTAATTAATAATAACTGATTATTACTGCTCACTCTAACTTCTCTCTGCCTGATTGACAAGTACATCCATTTTCAATGTTTAATACTAAAACTTTTTCACCTCCAGGAATAAAAGTCCTTACAATCCCTTCTCAATGCTTCACCAGATACTATCCCTTTTCATGACTTCATTGAAGTCCTTTTACTCCATTAACATCTTGTGCTCCAGTGTCATATGCTTATCTGCCTGTATGTTACATAATTGTGTATGTAACTCCTACATTGTGTTCAATGCAACTAAAATTAGAATTTCTCCCAAATCAGTTCTTATTTACTCAAAAGTAGTGACAATACTACCTTTATTCTATTCTCTTCACACTTAAAACTCTGGGTTTGTTAAAAAAAAAAAGTATTTCACATGGCACCACTGCATTCAAGAAACCATATTAAGCATCATGGGAAGAACAGTCAAGTACAAAAGATAGGGATAAATTTTGAGACATGGTAAAGCCTGGAATATATTAATGACAACTAGTAATATAAAAGTGAAATAAAAAAAATAAGAAAACCATGTAAAAGACATCCAAGGCAAGCGATACTTTGCAGTAATTCATATAAGACAAAGGAAGTTTGGCTTCATTATAAGTCAAAACTAAGTAAGTGCTAGATTTAAATTGAGATGGAATTAAGGAAAGAAAAAAAATAAAAGAGGATCACTACTTGTCAGAATAATTAGAGCAAACAGTATAATGTTTAAAGGGAAAAAACCCAAAGCTTGTTTGGAGGCAAGGGGTAAAACATGATTCAAACATTATGTCTAATATGCCAATACCTCAGTCCAAGCAAAGCCTCATCACTTAAGTCTATCTGACAACTCTTCCAGTATCTTCTTTACTATCAAAACAATCTCCTCACCCTGGCCAGGTTGCTCAGTTGGTTGGAGCATCATCTGTGCACCAAAAGATTGCAGGTTTGATTCCTGACCAGGACACATACCTAGGTTACAGGTTCAATCCCCTCTTGGGGCATGTATGGGGAGGCAACAAATTGACGTTTCCCTCTTACATCAATGTTTCTCTCTCTCCCTCTCCCTACCTTCCTCTCTCCCTAAAAACCAAACATATCCCAAAAGAGGATTAAAAAATATAGGAAATGTTTTACAAGCTTTTAAAATATAAATAATTTCATTTATTTGTATCAAATATACATATAGCTTGACCCATCTCATACTCTGGATTCACATTTCTACCTCTAAATGTTTCCCACTCCACTGTACTGAATGTGGTTACAATCAAACTCATCAGTTCCTCCTTTTTATGATGATCACTAATCAGCTTTTCCTCAAGTCCCTGCTTGTACTATGGTACCATCTCGCTAGCTAAGAGAGCCTCTAACCATCCACCACCTAAAATGTACCTTTTTCCTTGCCCTACTTTGAACAATCAGATCCAAGCCATATAGATTTTATTCCTTTAGCATCTTGACTATCATGATTCCCACATCTTTCTATTCCTACAGTCATTAAGTTGAGTTTAGACTTCATTATTTTTAATCTCACAAAGGCTAACTTGCTTAACGAGCATAGAATAATGGTCAAGAGCATATACATGGGAGCCAGACTACATGGGTTCACATTCAGCTCTATTTTACTAACTATATTAGTTGTGTGAGCTGTAAACTTCTGTGCCATAATTTTCACATTTATAAAACAGAAAAATAACATTATTACCTATCTCAAAAGTTCGTTGTTGGAAATTACATGAGTTTTTACATGTAATGTACTTGGCAGCATGTCTAATGTAGTAAATACTACACACCTTAGTTACTGTTGCTTTGTCATCGTAGTAATCATCATCACTCTACAAACTGGACTCCCTAGTAGTGGTTACTAGTAGTGGCTTAATAATCTTAAGCTTTTATGTAAGGCTACATGTAAGTAACCAATTTCAGAAACAACTATGACCAAACACTTTTAAAATGATCAGTTGTGGTTATACAAGACAAGGTTAAAAAGAAAACAGGCCTGCACAAAATTCAATGAAGACATCAACTCAGTGGTTGATTTTACTACACAGATTTATATTGAGTAACTATCCTCTTTCTACACAGATTCTGCTAATAATTCATCAAGTAAAAATAAACTGTTTAAAAAAACAAAATTGTTTATCACACGAACTTTATCTAGTCTACCTGCAGCCTAAATAACTTAGTCTGATTTCCTTACACATTATTGACTAACCTAAACATATTAGTGTCCATATTTGAGACTAATGCACTTCATGATGAAATAAATGAATAAACAAAATAAGATATTAAATAAAAATCCTTATCACTTAAACACAAGTAACCCTAGTAACCTTAAACATCAGCAAACAGACTCTGATTGTATTCTACAGCCATGCTATCCAATATGATACATAACTGCCACATGTGGCTACCTAAATTTCACTTAATTAAAACTAAACTAAATAAACTTAAATATTTAGTAACTCATTGTGATACATTTATATTATTGTTTTTAGATTTTATTTATTTTTCAGACAAAGGGGAAGTGAAGAAGAAAGAGAGCAAGAGAAACATTGATATGTGACAGAAACATCAAAGGGTTGCCTGTCAACCCTTTGTTGGTTGTTCTCCAACTGGGGAACTGGCCCACAGCCCAGGCATCTGCCCTGCCGGGGAATCAAACCTGTGTGCTACCTTCCATTTCACAGGCTGGTGTTCAATCCATTAAGCCACACCAGCCAGGGCAATGTAACACATGTCAAGTGCTCAATGGACAGATGTGGCTAGTGGCTACTTTATTGAACAACACAGTTATAGAACATTTCCATCATTTCATAAAGTTTTATTTGACGGTATGATCTAGTACTTTATAATAAAATCAATAAAAATTTACATTTTATATAATCTCATTTTACTCTAACATAACTATCAAACAATAATCAGTACACAAAGTTTATCTGCAATTATCAGTCCCAAGTAGATGAACAGAAAGCCAAACATCAAGTAACTTATCATAATGAACATATAAAACCACTACAGAGGAAAAAAAATTAGCAAATGTAGAGAAATTGTAACCCTTAGTAGGAATGTAAAGTGGTACAGATGCTATGGAAACAGTATAGCATTTCCTTAAAAAATTAAAACATAGAATCACGTTATTTAGCAATTCCACTTCTTGGTATATACCAAAAAGAATTGAGACTGCTGGCCAAGATGGAGGTGTAGGTAGATAAGCAGTGCTTCCTCACACAACCAAAATAAGGACAACAACCAATTTAAAAACAAAAGACAACCAGAACTGCCAGAAAATCTAACTGAATGGAAGTCCAACAACCAAGGAGTTAAAAAAGAAACATTCATCCTGACTGTAAGGAGGGGTGGAAACAGGCAGCCAGGACAGATAGGACACATGGCAGCAGCTGGCAGACCGGACATTTGTCTGTGGATAAACCAGGAGGAACAACTGGAGAACAAGACAGACCATGCAACCCAGGGTTCCAGCACAGGGAAATGAAGCTTCAAAACCTCTGGCTGTAAAACCTGAGGGGTTAGGGGAGGCAGGAGAAATTCTCAGGCTTGCAGGACAGTACATCAGAGAGACCCGGAGGGTCCTAAAATGTACACATACCCACCCATCTTGGAACCAGCACCGGAAGGGCTTAATTCACTTGTGGATAGCAGGTGAAGTGACTGAAAGGAGGGCGAGAGGCAAGCAAGCCTTGTTGTTCCCTCTCTGACCCCTCCCACACATACAGCACCAAAACGCAGTGACCTGGGTTGTCCTGCCCTGGAGATTACCTAAGGCTCCGCCCCTTAAAACATAACAGGTGCACTGAAACAAAGAAATATGGCCTAAATGAAACAACAAATCAAAACTCCAGAAAAAGAAATGACGAAGAGATACTCAGACTATCAGAAGCAGAGTTCAAAACATTAGGAATCAAGATGCTCACAGAAATTATTGAGTATAGTCACAAAATAAAGAAGTAAAGGCTATGCAAAGTGAAATAAGAAAAAATATACAGGGAACCAAGAGTGAAGGGAAGGGAACCAGGATTCAAATCAACAGTTTGGAACAGAAGGAAGAAATAAACATTCAACCAGAACAGAATGAAGAAACAAGAAACAAAAAAAAACTGAGGAAAGGCTTAGGAACCTCTGGGACAACTATAATCATTCCAACATTCAAATCATAAGGATACCAGAAAGAGAATAAGAAGAAAAAGAAATTGAAAACTTAATTGAAAAAATAATGAAGGTGGCACCCTGGTTGGTGTGGCTCAGTGGGTCGAATGCTGGCCTGAGAACCAAAAGGTCACTGATTTGATTCCCAAGTCAGGGCATATGAAATGGGTTGCAGGCCAGGTCCCCAGTGGGCACCATGTGATAGGCAACCACATATTGATGTTTCTCTCCCTCTTTCCCTCCCTTCCTTCTGCCTATAAGCAAATAAATAAATAGGCAATCTTTGTTTTAAGTCAATGAGAATTTCCCCAACCTGGTGAAAGAAATAGACATGCAGGTCCAGGAAGCTTAATGAGTCCCAAAAACTTGGACTCAATGAAGCACACACCAAAGCATATCATAATTAAATTATTCAAGATTAAAGATGAGAGAATCTTAAAAGCAGCAAGAGGAAAGGAGACAGTTACCTACAAAGGAGTACCCATAAAACTACCGGCTGATTTCTCAAAAGAAACCTTGCAGGCAAGAAGGGGCTGGAAAGAAGTATTTGAAGTCATGAAAGACCAGGAACTACATTCAAGATTGCTCTATCCAGAAAAACTAACATTTAGAATGGAAGGGCAGATAAAATGCTTCCTGGATAAGGTTAAGTTAAAGTAGTTCATCATTACCAAGCCTTTATTATATGAAATGTTAAAAGGGACTTATCTGAGGAAAAGAAAAAGATCAAAACTATGAACAGTAAAATGACAACAAAATCACAACTATCAACAACTGAACCTAATAAACAAAAACAAAAACAAACTAAGCAAACAACTAGAATAGGAATAGAACCAGAGAAATGGAGATCACATGGAAGGTTATCAGCAGGGAGTGGGATGGGACAGAATGGGGGAAAAGGTACAAGGAGTAGGAAGCATATGTTGTAGGTAGAAAATAGTGGGGCATTAAGAATAGTATGCAAAATGAAAGAAGCCAAAGAACTTATATGTACGACTCATGGATATGACCTAAGGGGCATGGGGGGAATGCTGGTGAGAGGGAGGGTGTAGGGCAGAGGGGAATAAAGTGGAGAAAAACTGGGAGAGCTGTAATAGCATAATCAATATTTTTTTAAAAGTACCCTTTTCTTAAATTGACAGGATTTTTTAAATTGCGAATACTGTATATTTTGAAAATGTACTTTTCCTATTGCATTACTACATTCATCCCAGAAATACAATTAAACTGCTCTGCCATAATTTGTTATATAATATACCTTGCTCTTTCTATAGTTTGAATGTCCTAAATACCAACTTCCTAGATTTAAAAAAAAAAAGAAAGAGAAAACATTTCTTGTCTCTGCAGACAGCAAACAAAGCTAATAGTAAGGAATGGTTTTCAAAGATAATATCTAGGCCACTGTCAGAAAACCACTGCATGAAGAGAAAACCAAGGGTGTGTCTGTAAAATCTACTGTTCAGATCTAAGGTAATGCCTCAGAGAGCCTGAAATCATGGGGGTTCAGGGATATCAACTTCATGACAGACAAAGAATGAGAAAACATTCCAGACCAGGAAAAACTAAAAAGACATGACAACAATTAAATGCAATGTGTTTTCCTGGATTAGATTCTGGACCAATAAAACATTTCCCCCCCATTAATAAGGAGGACATTCCTAAGTGAAATTTGAATATGATCTGTAGATTAGCTCATAGTTCTGTAATAATGTTACTGATTTTGAGAATTGTACTGTAATAATGTAGGACTTTAATCATATTTATTAAAACTACACAATAAAGTACTTAGGCTAAAGGCCATGATAATTGAAATTACTCTCTAAAGTTCCAGAAAAAGATTGCAGAGGTGAGGAGATAAAACAGCAAGGGAGAAAGAGAAAACGTAATAAAGCTAACATGATAAAATGTTTACATTTTGGGAATCTGGGTGAATAGTGTAAAGAAAAAATGTGTACTATTTTGTAACTTTTCTCAAAGTCTAAAATTATTGCAAAATCAAAAGTTAAAAAAAAATTAATCCTTCTGGCTGGCTGCCCAATGCCCCAGGATAAAGGACAAAACTAGCCTCATGAACTGGCCCTTTCTTAACTAAACAGTCTCACTTCATGTTACTCTTCTGCCCCACCACACACACATCCCAAACATTCTATATTGCTATTGCTGTTCTTGAAAAACCCTGCTCTCTCTTAACACCCTGCATGTGTAGAGGTTTAAGCCTTTAACTTGAGTGGGAGATTTCCAAAAGTACAGTACCTAAAATAGGGAAAGAGGATGACACGTAATTCTGAATGCTGAATTTTTAAAAAGATACAGGGAAGTTAAGAAAACTCTGTGATTGAGAGTTTTATTCCTCTGAGGGTCATGGCAGTAGCCCACTTCTCTTCCAACATATAAAGGTCCTGAAGAAAATGAAAGTCCAGTCAATCCCTAAGGTTCACAAAACACTAACCAAAAGCCTATCTCCCACGAATTTCTACCATACTTAACCGTGTTTATATTGGTAATTGCTCCTTTATCTGTTGCCAGCTATTAATAACAAAATGGACTGAAGAACAAGTAAACAGGGTGGGGTTGGGGATAGGATAATCACTCTAGCTACAGTAAGAGACACATGGATTTCTGGCATACCTACTTGGAACTGAGTGCATTTCCATATACTACACTGTCATTAATGATGAGTATGAAGTATTATAAGAATAGTACTGCTCTGGCCAGGTGGTTCATCTCGTTGAAGCATCATCCCATGCACCAAAAAACTGCAGGTTCAATTCCCAGGGCACATACCTAAGTTGCAAGTTCAATTTCTGGTAGGGGTGTGTACAGGAAGCAAATGATGCATATTTCACTCTCACATCAAAGTTTCTCCTCCCAACCTCCCCTCCTCTCTAAAATTCAACAAACATATCCTTGGGTGAGGATTAAAAAAATGTTTACTATATTTTTGATACATCATGGATTAGTTAGCATTCATGAGTACGAAGAGAATGAGTCTAAGGATCAAATGAACTGGTACAAGATTATTTCAATGCAATAAACAGTCAATGATTTCTAAATAATGACCTACAACTTAGCCTTTAGGGAAAAAAATTATTTTACTATATATGATGTGCCTCTTCATTTCCTAACACTTGCCCACAGCTCACTCTATGGCAGTGCTTCTGTAAACATAGGAACACGAGGCTTAAAAGAAAATTCTCTTTTATAATGAACATTAACTCTTGAATTCAACTTTCCCCATACGTAGCTTTAATTCATTTTAAACGTCTACTCTGGTTCCTTTAACAGTATGTCAATTTTTCAATTTTTATAGGCACCGTCCCTTACCCAAAGTCATATCTCACTATTAAGTTGTCTCCTGTCCTTGCTGGCATTTCAGTTAATATCTAACCAGTATTAATATATATTGGGCCACAAAGAAATTCTCTGAAAAAGCTATATACTTTACTATTTTCTTATAATTATATAAGAAATAAACTTATAAACTATTTATTCCATTTTTAAATAAGTGGTTTGGACAGCACAATATTTACTAAATACAATATTTAGTATTAAATACTCCTTGTAATTGCTTACTTAAAATTTAGTATTTTAAAACACATGCTAGAATAAAGGTAGATAAAAGAATTCAGAAGGAGAGTCCTTCTAACATATCTTATAAACAATATCACCAAAGTTCAGTTCATAATCCATCTAGTACTTTTAAAAACTAAAATTTGAATAGATTGTGAGTGCTGCCTTTCAATGATTTTAAACATTAAGAGGTAAGGACGAGATGAAGAGAAAAATAGTCTATACCATCAAATCTTTTCAGCTATAATTTGAATAGATTGTGAGTGCTGCCTTTCAATGATTTTAAACATTAAGAGGTAAGGACGAGATGAAGAGAAAAATAGTCTATACCATCAAATCTTTTCAGCTATATTATCCCTTAACATCCCTTCCCAAATATTACCTAGGCAGGCAAACAAGTCTAATACTAACTTTATAATATGTTTACCTCACAAGCTTTACAGATTATCAGAAAATCTTAGTTGTTACAAAAATAAAATGCATAAATGGATTTTAAGTTTGACGACAAAATCAAGCTGACAACAAAATCAAACTTACATATGCTAAAAATAAAACTCAAATAGTATGGTATTTACATACTAATAAAAGAGCCAGCTAAACAAATTTCACTAAATACAATGTTTTTACTCTAGTATTTAACAACTGCAAAAAACCTCATAAAATAAAAAAATCTAATTCATTCCTACACAAGAGAAATGATTAATAAAATCATTAGCACTGGTATTTATTAAACAAAGACCTACGTTTAACTGTCCTCTTAAAAATAACATGACAGGGTACATAGTAAGGTAAATATGATCATTCAATGAACACTTCTCTAAACAAGATAATGGTCATGAAATGGAGGAACAGAAGAAAATCATCGGTCAGACTTCCTCTTCACAATTTATAATGAGCCCTACATAAGAATCCCTTGCTCGTGGATTTAAAAGCTTAAATAAAATCTGATGGTGCTTCTTACTAAAACTGCTAATTAAAACAAATCTTCCATTTTTCCATCAGCAATCCAAACAATACACAGCAAGGCAGAACTCTACTAGTGTCCTCATCACAAAACCACCTCATTAAAGAAATGAAAATGAATATGTATACTTGCTGCTTAAGACCCACAAAGAATTGTATAAACCTAAACAGTGCTCTAAACGTGAATATAAAGTTATAATTATTATTTAACTCATAATTGGAATATTAATCTCAAGATTAAAGAGTCAGCTTTTAAAATGTTTACCCTGAAAAAGGCACAAACATAAATTCAAACCAAATTAGTTTTTAAATAACATTAGCTTTTCAATCAACTTCTCAAGCCAAAAATTTTTTTGTTGTTTCTTTTTTTCAATCCCTAGTATTTACAAACATGAAAATGTCATGTGATTTAGCTTTTAACATAATCTGTAGAAATACATTCCAAATTGCTTTATACCAACTGTTTCAGAGTAATATTCTTTTCTAATTGAAGGTGTCCTCTGTATCTTCACTTTGCTAAAAAAACAATTCAAAGACAATCATTTTCCTATGTTGGCAGTATGTCCTTGACTGATTCTACAGTACTTATATATAGTTTACTAAAAATTAGTCATAACCTTTAATGTAAGTAGAAATGTAGGCAGAAAACAGCTAAGTCAGAAGAAGACAGATTAGTATTAGGCAAGCTTTTAATGTTTTAATTAAAAGACAAAAATTCTCAAGCAAATTGTATGACATTTCTCCATTAAAAAAATTATAAACCATTAGTATCACTGAGAGGAAAAAAAAAGCCCAACAAAGAATATATAGAACTTCCAAATTGTTCTATTATAAAGAAAAAAAGCTGATTTTACTTACATGTGAAATAATCCGTTAATATTATATCACACAGACTATTACTGCTAAAGTCACCTAAAAATTTCATAAGATGACCAGTTACACATGCAAGAAATCCCTTTCATGTTTTCAATCAAGTTATATTTCAAATTTTCAGTTGAAATGGATACAATCATATTCACAAATATGGCATTATTTTAGACCTGTTTGTCTTAATACTCAATCAAAAATTTTCAGTATTTCAATGTTTACATTCAGCTATCAAGAACTTAATTTTACCTAAAAAAGGAAAAATCTATTAAGTCGATGTGCTACATATTTAGCAACAACAAATCCACTTACTTTTTTTTCTTTCTCATGATGTTTATCCTGAGAGTGAGAGGAAGAATCACTTAAACTTTGATCATATGACCTATTAGATCCCCGTTTGCTCTTTTTCTAAAAAAGAAAATATATATACATATATGTATATGTATATAAAATTTTTTAAAATAATCGTTTTGTTAGGCTTAAACCAATTCAAGTGTGAAGTATTTCAAAATGTCTACTGTTGTAAAAAATGTCTATTTTAAAATATATAACTAGACACCATCCATATATTACCCATTGCATTATAAAGAAAAAATCTGACCCCAAATTTAACATTAATGCCATATTTTTGTACATTAATTAAAATGTGTGAAGATAGGCTACAGTTTCAAACAAGCAATAGCTTATTTGTCACTTTATCACACAACCACCTCATTTAAAAAATCAGCTATAATTTTCAAGTTTTGCTTTAAAAAAGAAAAGCTTCAACCAAAATAAAGAATGCCATATTTTAAAGAAGGATGCTAAGACTAGAGGAAAAGAAAATATCTGAAGAGTTACTTTATGCCACTAGGAAAAGAAAGAAGCTTTTTAATATCAAACAGAATTAAGGCATACAGTTTTCTAAAAACTTGTTTCTGCAGTTAAGAAGAAAAATTAAAGAAAATGTCAGTATTAGATCCATGCATTTTTCAAAGCATTACTAAAAGTATCACACATTTCTGTTTAAAGTGTTTACACAGTTTCATAATAAAGTATGGTAGGAGTATATGAGGTGTTTAAAACTTGGTGGTACCATAACTAATTAGTTTATACTAGATAAAAATGGCTATAAAAGGTGCTCAAATTCCATGCAAATATACAGCTTATACAACAACAGCATTTCAATAATTAGTAATGAGAAAATTCTATTCACACAAACTTCAAAATCCTTCATTATTTCTATATTTTATATCATCTGTCATTTAAAAAATAAAAATTCCAACATGCTTTTAAACATCCAAGAAGCAAACTTTTCAATTTTGTTATCTCAAAATTTCTCTTACACACTACAGTCTTCTTTGTCAGTTATTAAAATACATCAGTTCCCAATATCAAACAATATATACACATACTTTTAAGTATTTCATATACATGAATCAGAATATTGGAGTTATGAACTGTTCATTTCAAGAAAAATAGATCCCTGATGTTATTATTTACCAGGGAGGGAGAAAGGTAAGAGAGAGGGAGGGAAATAGGGAAGGAGGAAGAGAGGGAAGGAGAGAGGGAGGGGAAGAGGGAGTGCCCCAGCCTCAACAGAAAAGTAACAAAATTGTTTTAAAAGACAGTAAAGAAAAACAAAGAGGACTTAAACTTCAGTGTACATATCTGATTGCTATCAATGACAACTGAGACACAGACACTTGGGACATTAAAAATATATTGGTCCTTCAAAGGAACATGAACACAAAACATTCAATAGTTAATCAAATACTACTAACTTAATCATCCATGCTACTGTGTAACTGTAAAGACTGACCAAATCTAAAATAGTCCCCAAAGTTGTATTTAAATAATTTTCTTAAGATCTTTAACTAAGAAGTTACAAAACACCCTTGTTTCAGTTTTACTATCTCTTAGTAAATAAATGGGTATACATATAAAAATAAATAGCAACAGCAATAAAGCAAAAAAATGAGAAACAAGAAATATAGAATCACAAATTGCTTGTAGTCAAATGTCAAAAATCATTACCTAAAAATAGTATTACATTATACAGTTTTTTAAACATTTGTTTTTTCCACTAAATGTATACCAATATTTACTATTAACTAGTAATACATATTCTAAATTAAAATTTTGGAATATTTACCTTTACTAATGAAGCAAAACAAAATCTTTTTAAATTATTAGGTCTTCTTATCCCCAGAGTAAAGAACATGCAAAGCAAACCCAATATCAAAGAAAAAATCAAAGGAAAAGGAATAGCTATTATGACTTCTTAAGAGTCAACTCTATTGTTAAAACTAATCACTTAATGTTTTAATATTAAATTCTTACCAGCTTACTAAAATGGTATTTACAGTAGCCACAGTATTGGACATTATCTGCACCATTCCCTTCTTCTTCACAAAGTAGTCCAGCAAACTGAGCACTGAAAATAAAAGCCAATTATATCATTGAAATTTCAAACCACAGTGTGTGTGTGTGTGTGTGTGTGTAAATTGAAATTCACTTCCAAGCATGTAAAATTAAAAAAAAAAAAAAGTAGATCACCTAAGAGAAAAAGACAATATAAAAGGTTTTGTTCTGGCTGTGACCAAGTATATTTCACTCCAGTCTGTGGTTGATACTTTTTTTGGTTGATATTTTTTAGTTATATTTATGGTTTAATACAAACTTTTCAATATGTTTTACATCACAAAGCATACAATGAATCTCTTTAAGAAATCCCCCCCACAAATAACTAATACTTCATTTTACTTTTCAATCTATACCAGAGGTACAAATGCAAAGGCCAGGCCTCTAAAAGGCTGAAATGACATGTGATGTTATTTGCCCACAGATGCAGATCATATACTGTTAGAAGGAAAATGCTTCAAGTCATAGCACAATATAATAGGCAAGAAAAACATGAGCTATGGTTTTTCAATCAAAAACAATGGAAGAAATGGAAATGAAACCTAAGTTATGATATTCACATATTTTAAAAATACAAAGTGTTAAAGGTTATAATCTAATCATCATCTTCTCAATTTAACCTTGCACTTTTAACAATCCAAAATTAGTTATTAGTATATATCTCATACCCAAAAAATGAACTTTCATGATGGAAAATTTAAGTACAGTATTAAGAGAATCTATTTAAAAAATATTTTGCACTCCCAAAATTAATCTAAAATAGACTTCATAAATCCACACACTAAGAATTCAGGAAATAAAGCATGTGCCTATATTGACTATTAAATATAGATTGATTCTTAAAATTAGTAAGTAAATGGATTTCACAGACTTATTTTGAACTACTGCCCATTGTGTTGAATTTTTTAGGATATTTTTGCTCTTGAAATTTTACGCTGAAAAAACATCTAAGTAACTTTGTAAGAAGTAGCCACTATAATACTAAGAATAATGTTGATTGCTTTTTTACTCCTTAAAATACAGACAGCAAGAAATGCTACTACCATTCATAGAATCCTTACTAATATTTCAGGCACTGCACAAAGTTTACCTAATAACAAATCAAAGGGTAGGTAACCAACACTAATATTTTAAGTAAAGTGAAACTGAATAAAGACATTGGAACCAGGATCCACCTACTGAAAATTCACACTGGTAAATGCATTCAATTATTAGAATTACCTTTATCACAAGTAAGTAAATCTAAACATAGACACTATCCCAATAAAATTTACTATAAAAAGTATTTGGGTACCTTTCATTTACAAGGCAGTCCCAATTTCAGTTCTGTACAATGATGGAAATATACTTACCATGTCACATGGAAAGCCTGTCTACATCCATGTTTATTACATGTCATGCATGCTCCGGTGGCTGCTTTGCTTTCTCTTCCTTGTTCATCACAAATGTAGCAAGTCTTAGGATAGAAAAACAAAAATGAAACTCTGAATTTTACACTTAACTTCAGGAGTCAAGATCATGTTTTAATATCTAACCTACTTTACTTCAAAACATGAATTCATGTTTTTTTACTATAACCTAATTTTTATAAACAATACAAACATGAAACCATAAACAAGGACATATAAATAGACCTCTAGGATTTCACAAAGGCACTGTCTTCCTAGACTCACAATCCCTGCAAAATTAGAAGAATTTTGCCATGCCCGGGTGGCTCAGTTGGTTGGAGCATCGTCCTATACACCAAAAGGTTTTGGGTTTGATCCCCAGTCAGGGCACATACCTAGGTTGTGGATTTGATCCTCAGTTGGAGCTTGTAAGGGAGTCAACCAATCAACATTTCTCTCAATGTCTGCTTGTCTCTCTCTCTCCTCCCCAAAATCAATAAGCATATCCTCAGGTGAGGATTTTTTTAAAAAATAAGAATCTTCTCAGGCACTGAGACCAGAGACCAGGACACTGTCTACCATATTGTTCTGAAAACCTCCTCACCAATATTCACCTGATTCCTGTCACAACGTTGTAAAAAGAGGTAAAAAAAAATACTGTCCTTCATTTCTTCGGGAAGTAAGCATATCTAAGGGAGTTTGATACAGGTAGTTGGGAGCTAAGAGATGAGAGACAGTCCTATGTGTGTGAGCAAGGTTTAGGCCAGTCCAATTGTCTACAAAAATCTCACATGGGCTCATTCAGCCCTGCCAACCTGACATACTAGGCCTGAAAAAGATACTTTAGCTAAGGTCGGAGATGCCCCCAAGAGATATTTGCTAACACATACTCCTAGCAACTTTGACTGACATCTGTTTACTTTTACCAAATGCAAATAGCTGAATTTCACAGAAGACTTAATTATATAAATGGCAACCTATGAGTATCTGTATAACGAATAAAATTCTTAGCTGACTAGAAGTTAAGTAAACAAAAAATTAAATGTCTAACTACATATAATCAGGTGATATACTTCTAAAATGAGACCAACTTCTGAACAGTAATAAGGTATAACCTAGCCAACTTCAACAGGATCATATGAATTTTTGGAGCTAAAGAGATTTTCCCCCACTATGCACTATGGTACCAAATAACATCATTCAACAACATTTACCAAAAAAGCCTACTATCTAGTCAGGTACACAAATATAAAATCCTCTGTTGAAAAAAAGATTCACACAACTGAATTACAAAAATTATTTCATACCTATAAAAAGTCAAGTCTCGAGTTACAACAAAACTATTTACCTAGACATACTGAATAAGAACATCTCTAACTGTTCGAATTACAAAAAGACAATATGAAACAACTACAATGGAAAATTTTAACATACATTTTTTTAGATCAAGAAGATTAAAAAAGAAAAAGAGACTTCCGGCCAAGATGGAGGCATAGGTGGAGACACTGTACCTCCTCTCACAACCAAGATTAAGGACAACAAGTATTTATAAACAATAACACAACCAGAACACACAGAATTGAAGTACGGAAGTCTATAAACACTCAACCCGACCGGTAAGAGGGGCAGAGTCGGCAGCCAGCGGAGAGGGAAAGCGGCAGGAAAACGTGGTGGCTGCCAGACTCAGGAGCGCTGGGCAGCATAGGTGGCGCGGAGCTTGCAGACCCCAGACGCGGGGAGGAGATGGGAGGAGACGAGCAGAGCACGCAAGGCACGCAGGACAGTTGGCCAACCGCGGACACACATTTGCGTGCAGATAAACTAGGCAAGAGCGGGCAGTGAGACGGACCGCACAGCCCAGGGCCCCAGCGACGGGAAATAAAGCCTAAAAACACCAATTGAAAAGGTGCCGGGAGAGGCTCCCAGCCTCACAGGAGAGGTCGCCGGGGAGACCCGCAAGGTCCTGGAGTGTGCACAGGCCATCCCACCTGGGAACCAGCACCAGGGGAGCCCGGATTGCTTGTGGGAGGCAGCAGAGGGGGCGAGGGTTCGGGAGAGAGCGCGGAACAGGCGCCATTGTCCCCTCTCCGACCCCCCCCTCACAGACAGCGTCACAGCTTGGCAACTAGGCTGCCCCGCCCTGGTGAACACCTAAGGCTCCGCCCCTCATACGCAACAGGCGCCACCTGACCAAAAATGACTCA
>PVKM010017811.1:0-25575 GCA_004027735.1 Carollia perspicillata
TCTGCCTCCTGTGGAAGGTCTGCTGTGCCCCTGCCACAGCCCTCAGGAAGGCGGTTCCAGTACCAGCTGAGCCGGGGCCCAGCATGGCCCTCTGTCCTTGGTCCCTCCTTCCCCCTGGCTCTCCTGGCCTGGGAGGACTCATGTGAGAGAAATGTGGTCTGGCCAGTGCTGTGGCTCCGCGGGAGGGGGAGGAGCGAGAAGGAGAGGACTGGTTTGGCCTCTGGCTCCAGGCAGCCCCACTTACCCCGGAGACTGCTGGGCAGCCAGGGCCCCGGGCGAGGGCCATTTTACTGTGGAAGGCTGTGGCGGAGATGATCTGGGCGGATGACATGGCAGCCATGCTCTGCAGGGCCTTGTCCTTAGCTGCCTGGTCCTGGGGAAAACAGCGGAAGGCACGACCTCAGCAGGGTCACTCTGGCAGGCTGCAGTGAGGCAGGGAGAGCCTGTGACCAGGGAAGCTGTCCCACTGCTAGTGGCCAGAGCCCTGGACTAGGACCGAAGGGACCAGGGTTACGTCCTTGCGAGGCCATTACTTTGTTTCATGACTGAGCAAGTCACGTGGTTTCTCGGATCAGCTTCCTGATCTGTCAAAGAGGCATAATACTTGCCCTTCCTATCTGATCAGCACTTAAAGAGACTTTGGAGACCAGAAGGTCTCCATAGCTTTCAATTTACTAACCACAGGGACTCTTTGAGAGCAGGGACAGCCGAATGACTGACTGACTGACTGATTTATCTATCAGACTAAAAAACAACTTTTTATTAAAGCATAGTCGGCATACAATAGTATATTGATTTCAGGTGTACACAATAGTGATTTGATATGTACATGCCTTACGACATCTCCACACGAGCTCTAGTAACCATCTGTCACAACGCAAAGTTAGCACAATGCGTTTATTACTGGCTACATTCCCTGTGCCATATCCTGTGGTTTACTTATTTTAAAACTGGAAGTTTGTACTTCTCATTGCCCTTCACCCTTTTCACCCTCTCCCCACCCCCGCCCCGCTGGCGACCACCAGCTGAGAGCAGGAACCTTTCAGTCCTTGCTCACCTCCGCGCCTCTGGTGGCCGGGCCACACCTGGCCCCTGCCAGACAGTACCTAATCATCTGTCGGATCCCCCGGGACGGCCCCACGGACTGTTTGGAGGCACGACCAGCCTCCTGTGCCTCTGGTGCCTCGACCTTGCCCTGCAGGTGCCCGCAGCGTGCCCTGCCTGTTACAGGTCAGAACGTAAACACTGGCTGTCTGCCCTCTGTGGGTCCAACCTGAAGAATGGATCCACCCTGCACAGGCTCTAAATAAATAAGCACTCATGACCCTGTTAACAATAATAACAATGTTACAAGTAACTTTCTATACTTCTATAAGCCTGGCTCCTATCCTGAGCTCCCCAATGCCAAAGGTCTTTAAAATCGACAAGACAACATTCTTTTCTACATTTCAAAAAGCCTAATAAAAATTGTGTCTTTGTCCAAAATAAGATCACACACACAGACTGGAACAGCGAGTACTGTTCAGTGTGTATGGCTTTACCAGGACTAAAAGGCTGGACATCATGTCAACTCAAAAGCTCTGATTAGAAATTCTACATCTAGCCCTGGCAGAACAGCTCAGGTGGTTGGAGCGTCAACCTGACATGCCGAGGCTACAGATTCAATCTCCGTTGACGCACTTAAAAAAACCAACCAGTGCCCTGACTGGTGTGGCTCAGCTGGTTGGGTGTGGTTCTGTGAAGTGAAAGATCACTGGCTCAATTCCTGGTCAGGGCACGTGCCTGGGTTGAGGGTTAGGTCCCCAGATGGGGCACGTGTGAGATGTAACCAGCAGATGCTTCTCTCTCTCTTTTTCCCTCCCTTCCCCCCCTCTAAAAATAAATAAAATCTTTTAAAAAAATCAACCAATGAATACGTGAATAGGTGGAACAACAAATTGATGTCTCTCTCTCGCTTTAACTTCCTCTCTCTAAAAGTCGATTTTTAAAAATGTAAAAAATAATAACATTAAAGAAGGAAAAAAGAAAGACAGTCTATGTTTTAAGGAAAAATGAGCACTGTGTAACCAGACCTGACCCGAGCGATGATACCGAGTGAAGAAGGGCCCTGGCCAGGTGACTCGGCTGGCTGAGTGCCGACCTGCCCCGCCACAGCTGCACGCTCCATCCCGGTCAGACTCACACAGAAGCAACCAGTGAGTGCATCAGTAATCGCAACAACAAACCAATGTTTCCCTCTCTCTCTCAAATCAATAAATTAAAAAGCAAAACAAAACAAGAACTGGTGGAGGTCCTTGCAGCTCACAGGTACTTTTACACTCAGTCCCCAGAGCCTCCTGAGGAAGGCATCACCGTGCCTTCTGAAGGCTCAGAAGGTCCAGGTGACCCACCCAGCATGCCGGTGCCACGCAGTTGTGGGGCCAGAATGCAACAGGCCCTTGCACTTGGCCTCTCAGGGACTTCTGTCGCTCACTTGGCAGAGCTGGCCCACGGAAGGTCAAGAACACTATCTCACTTGATTGTGAACATCACAGCATTCCTGTGAGGCCAGCAGGACCCGAAGGATCCCCGTTATAAGATGAAGAAACTGAAGCTCAGAGAGTTAGGTGACTAGGGTGCTGACAGTGGTGGGAGTCTGCCCTGGGAACTTGGTCTACGTTGGCCTATCAGCGCACCTCTGGATCTCTGCAGGTGTGGTGGGGCTGCGCAAAGTGGGGATGAGGAGGTATATCAGGTTTTGACAGCATGGGTGTACACCACAGAGGGCACAGGACCCAGCTCACAGTGGTGGGATCATCCCCAACCCACTGTCCTTTGAGACCAAACGTAGGCCTTGCTCTCAGTCTGTCTGATCATCACAGGGAGCTAGCTAATAACCAGCATGAGGTGTTCCTCTTCCCCGGGATCCTTGCTCTGCTGAGAGGCAAAAGCCAAACCCTCCTGGGTCACCGGCCGAGGCCCTCTCCATCCAGGACGTGAAGAACGCACAGGTCATACCCCAGAAAGCCTGCAGACCCTGCAGTTACAACTGCATCACGAGGCCGCAGAGTTCCAGCCACTCGCATCCCTTCCCGAGAGTCGACCTAAGCAAGGCACTGGGGTTCCCGGAACCACATGCTCCGCGGGTGGAGTGGGGATCAGGGGAGAGTGAGAAGGACATTATGGGGAGTGACATCAGTGACTAGGCTACAGAGTCAGGGAGTCACTGAATTTTGGAGGGGATCTCAGATACTACTTTGTTTAGCACTGTCACTTACAGATGGAGAGCTGACTGGAGCTCAAGAAGGGGCAGTGACTCCCCTAAGCTCACGTAGCACAAGCGCAGGTCAGACCGGGCCTACAACCCAGAGGATTTCTGCCTGACCTTGCTCTGAGACCCCTTTGAGAATATGATGAAATCCTCAGACCAATCTCCATGGGAAAATACCTAAGCGTGAAAATTTGCATATTATTTAGGGAGCTCATAGCTCTCCTTTAGGTCTAGTGGTCCACTGAAGGCTGTCCCTAGGCCCCACGTTAGAGCCTGTGGACAAGGATAGGTGCAACGCCTCCAAGCAAACATGAGCCACACAGCCAGGCCGCAGCGGAATTAAAATTTCCCCTTGGTGACTCAGAACACTGGGAAGGTTGTTCTCCATTCTGGTCCCCGCCTGGGGTCCCAGTGAGTCAGTCAGACCACTGAGGGGAAATGCAGGGCAAGCTGGGTTCCGGGACCTTTGGGGTGATCTGGAGGCATATGTGCCAGCCTGGTAGGGAGGGATGGACAGCTGAGGCCCAGCCAGTTGTCCAGGGACAAAGGGGACAGGGGACAGCTGGGCTGATGGCTGGGGAACAGAGCTGAGTCGGCAGTGGGGTGTGGCTCCCTAGGAGTTCCCACCCACTCACTCAGAGCCTCTGGAGTTGGGATCACGGGATCATGGACTGCTGGGGCCACACAGGACCTTCGAGGCCATCTATCCCAGGGTTTTTAGATGGGGTTCCAATGTACTTTTGAGGTTGAGAGCCATGGGCATTATAGGTGAATTGGAGGAGGGGTCTCTGGCTTCTGGCCTGCTCCTCACCAACCTAGCTTTGACCAGAGTAGTTCCTTTGATAACATATTGGAGTGATATTTTGTTTGGGAGGGAAAACCCAAAGAGGCTTCTCCTGCTTAAAAAAAATGCTTGTAAACTGCCAGTCTTAGTCTAATGCCCCCAAATATTAGCTCTGGCTACCAAGTGGCTGAGCAGCCTCTGCTGTGAGCACCTCTACGATGCGGCCCTTCCTCCTAACGTTCACCACAGGGGGCCCTGGGCTGCCAGTCTGTCGGTCCAGAGGCCTAAGTCCTGTGGGGAACAGGGCCACCCTGAGGAGACGCTGCCAGCAGCTGGCCCTCCACAGAGCAGTTACCTGTCACTTGGTCCTCAAGGAGGGGCTTATCCAGGGAAGGGAAGGAACAGCCGGTCCCAGAGAGCAGGGCACAGGGAGGAATTCCACCTGCTCCTGCAGCAGCATCCAACCCAGGCCCCAGCGGGGCCCCCCATGCCTGACCACCGGCAGGCTCTGGCTGATGGCACGAGCCAGGCGCTCAGGGAGCTCTCAAGGAGTGGGGTCTAGAGGGTCATCTGCTGTGATCTGGAAAGGGCGCTGCCCCTGAGGGAAGGAGGGCACAGCAGAGGACCGGCCTGTGGCCCCTGGCAGTCACACAGGGCTCTAAGATCAAGTGTCCCTCCCTGTGTGGACAGGAGGTTACAGGCTGAACTCTGCCCTCATGAACACCAAGAAGCATTCTGACTCCACACACAAGCAGTCAGGCCCTGAACACAAAGGGAAGACTTTTCCTGCTGGAAAAAGAGCCCCAGCTTCCTGGGAGCAGCCCCATCTGTGCCCCAGTCCTTCCTCCCACTGCTGCCATCGGCCTTACCTTTAGCTTGGCCTGGATCTCACGGGCTTTGCGACGAGCCAGCACCTGGATGTGGCTGGAGACCTATGACAAGAAGAGAGGGCTCCTGACCCTACTTCCTAGATGGCCTGTGCGCCCAGCCCTGGCTTCCTGACCCTCAGCCCTCCACGGACCTTAATCCGCATGGGTGGATTAAATGAATACATGGATGCATGAATGAGTGAAAGCACGTGTGATCCTCAGTCCTGGCTAATCCAGAGTTTGACAATAAATAAAAGTACAGTGCCAGTGCTTCACTTTCTGTTCCCTGGTGTCCTGGAAAAGGACAGGGAGGGGGCTGCTAACTTCCCAGGAAGACAAGGGACTTCCTCCCAGGTGATGGCAGCAGGGACGGCAGGGAAAATGAACTGTCCGTGGCACACCAAAAAGAGACAACCCCTCCAAGCTGGCCCCAGTGAGAGCCCACACTGGGTCCTGTGGAGGACCTCAACCACCCTGGGAGCAGGTAAGTACTGGCTACCTACGCTGGGGACCCATACCCGTCTCCTGGGCTCACCTGCTTCCTGGTGCGGGTCTTTCCTGTCCGGAGCTTGATGTAGCGGGCAATCAGCTCATTCCGACCTGTGGAGACACAGAGAGTCGTCAGCAGGAGGAGAAGGACAAGAAGCAGGAGGACGAGAGTGTCTGAGAGGTCCCATCCTATATCCTCTGCCCACCTTCAGTGGGTACTTGGAGTGAAGACTCTATGAGTTCCCTCTTGTCATCCTTGGATCCTAGGGATCTCCCAGCAGCAAGAGGAAGCTGAAGTCTCTCTGCGGGGCTGGTGGCCTGAAACCAGGAGGTGCCAGGGCTGTGGGCCTCCAGCTGGAAGCACAGCTTGAGGAGCCCTCTCAGAGCTCCCTCCTTATCCACGCTGGCCACCTCCTCACCTCTGCCCCACAGCAGCCTGACAGCTGCCCCTCTGCTCCCACCTCCCCCTGGGGCCTCCTGTACATTTTGGGAGGCTGCAAGGAAATGCCTGGGCCTTGGCCCTTCCCCTGTGCAACTCCCACAGTTCCCACCACCTCCACACATGGGCAAGCCCTTCCAACATGCCTTGTCCTATCTGTGGGCTGCAGGGAACATGGGGGACATAGGTGCTGAGACAGTGAGTACAGCCAGAGAGGAGGCCCAAAACCCTTAACTCAGATAAAGAAAACCCAAGCCAACCACATTCCCAGCTCCATGGCTCTGAGGAGACCAGTCAACAGTAACACGGTGCTCCCCTGGCCCAGCCTCCTAGAGGCTGACACCACATCTGAGGGATCCTGGAAAACTGTAGGGAGCCTCCCATGTACCCTGCTACCACAAATGAGATTATGCAAAGGGGTTCCCCTGTGCCGAAGAGCTCACCACCCCGCTGAGGAGGGACGTGTGCCCACACAATGGCTCCAGCTCGTGCTACGACAGACAACGTGCAGTGTGCTCTGAGGATGAGAGGCCAGTTCAGGCTGGGTGATCAGGGGAGCCTTCAGCTGGACCTGGACCACTGGGAGGATCAGACCATAAAGAAGGGCAGTGGGTTGGGGAACTGAGAGCAGCAGCTCTCACTTCTTTGCTTCAACTCTAGGGCCAGAGGCCACAGCCAACGGCCTGCTCTGACCTGCGGGGCCCTGCTGAGCCTGGAGGGCTGAGACTGTGAATAAGGGAGCTGCCAATGCAGGGGGGGGCAGGGCAAGTGGGCCAGCTGCCATCTGGGTTGTAAAAAGAGCACACAGCCAAGGCCATGCTGGTCCCCCCAGCAGACCTTTCCCCACTGTCAAGGCTGAATTAAGGGGCCACCCTCAGGAAGTCTTCTCTGCCAGAACACTTGCTGACCTGGAAGCACTGGCCTGTGTCAGGAGGAGTTGGGGGTGGGCCAGACCCTGGGGACACCACCCTGTGTGCTGGTCTGCCCCTAAAACCCAGGTCCCACAAGATGTCTCTTCTCAAAGTTTTCCAGGGAGAGGTATTCCATAGGCACCTTTGGCAGTCCAGTAAATGTCCTACCCTACATCTAACTAGGGGCACTCATGCTGCAGTTACGAGATGCTGTTTTCACTGGTAAGAGAGCTAAGTCACCACCACCAGGACTGGAACGGGTCCCAGAACTGGGAGCTGGGAGCTGGGAGCCGAGTTGTCGCTCAGCAGCTCCACACACGGGCTGCGGGACCTCTGCAAGTCTGTTTCCTCTACGGACCTTCAACCAGCCTTCTCTCTTTAAGTCTAGGCCCCTTAAAGGCTTTCCCCCAGATTTTCCCAACTGAATTTTTACAGACTTAGGAAACAGAGTTGCACTTTGGCTCCATGACAGCTCTCCATGCCTCAGCTTCCTTTTTTGTAAACTGAACGTAACGTTCTCCAGGTCCATGTAGGCAGTCTGGCTCAGAGACCAGCAGGCGCAGAGAGAAGGCTCCTGAGAGTCGGTGTGCCGGCTGCAGAGCCGACGGACGTGGTATTGAGAAGGACAAGCTGAGAGTCCCAGGGTTGGTGGGAAAGCTGGAGGGATGGGGAAGGCAGGGGACACTCTAATTCGGAGGGAGACCATCTGGGAAGTGGTTCTAGCACTGCTCCTCCAGCCCACACCTCGTACACAGGTAGCAGCTTATCAGTTCTCTGTCTTTTCCTGTTACATTCCCAGTACCTCAGAGGAAGGGGCCACATCTCACATCTCCACTCAAGTCTGTATCTCCTGGCACCTATTTGTCAGTGGAATGAATGAACAGATGAGTCCACTGGCAAATCCTAATGGCTCTATCTTCAAACTCTGTCTAGAATCCAGCCACTTCTCATCCCCTCGCCCTGCATGGTCCGGCCGCCCTGCTCTCCTCTGGCTGGACTCTGAGGAAAGCCTTCCTCCTGACTTCCCTCATCCCAGTCTCTTCTCAGCACAGTGGCCACACAATCCTGTGGCCTCCTATGGCTTCCCATCTTCCTCATATTAAAGTGTCTATGCCCCTACAATGTCCCGGAAGCCCCCACAGGATGTGTGCACAGTCCCCAACTGTGCCCCTCTCTGATCTCATGCCGCCCACCATCGGGTCTCCTGGCTATTCCTGGATCATGCCGGGCCCACTCCCACCTCAGGGCCTTCACACACCCTGCGCTCTGCCCCAGGGACCCACGTGTCCCTGATGGCTCCTTTCCTCAAATTCCCCTGTCTTGGGACATCTTCCCTGACCACCCCCTACCGAAAGCTGAGATCACCTCCCACTTACCCTTCACTGGCCACAGTCCCCGCTACTCCCCACAGTGCCCTCTGACAAGCCACGGGACCCACACGCTCACTGAGAGTGCTGTCTGCGCCCCACTCCCATGGGAGAAGAGCCCCCAGAACAGCGGTTTTCATCAGTTTATCTACTTGTTTACACTCTGTGCCTAGACGCTGCCTGCATGTGGCAGGCTCCCAGTAAATACTTGTTAAATGATGCATAAAATAAAGTGCAAGAGCAAAATTAAAAATCAACAGTAACCCACAAAGTCAGAAATAACCATGATTAACATTTTGGTGACTGTCTTTCCAGGGTTTATTTTCCATGATTATGTGTCTTGTAAAATGTTATGACTTTGTATATAATATTTTATAGTCTGTTTCTCAAAACATTTTATTGAGTAGGTCCACAGCATCTCTCTTAATTATATACTGTTCTGATTTATTAAGGAATTATACTATGTTTAAGTAGTCTTTTACTTTTGGACATTTAGTGTATAGTTACATTGCTATTAAAAATAATATGCCTCAATCTTTATTTTAAAAAAAGATAAGATGTTGGTCTGACGTCCCATTAACTGCTTTAGCTTCCAAGAGCAGGCTGTGAGTACGATAAAGGAAATAACATTTTACTTCTGATTAGCCTGGCTGAGTTTTCAAAGCGCTTTCTTAGACCCATTTCATTTGAGTCTCTATCCAGGAGCACGTCCAGACTTTTGTGGGGCTAAAGCATCTATAAACTGGAAGGCTCTCTTTGAGGAAAAGCATTTAAAATATAAATACAAACTTATGTTAAGATCAGTTCATGTCCATGGGTCGTACATGTAAGTTCTTTGGCTTCTCCATTTCCTACACTAATCCTAACCTTCCCTTGTCTGTTTTGTTCCTACCAATTATGCTTCTTATTCCCTGTACCTCTCTCTCCCTTCCTCCTCCCCACAGATAACCCTCCATGTGATCTCCATTTCTGTGATTCTGTTCCTGTTCTAGTTGTTTGCTTCGTTTGTTTTTGTTTTTTAGGTTCAGTTGTTGATAGTTGTGAGTTTGTTGTCATTTTACTTGCTCATAGTTTTTATATTCTTCTTTTTCTTAGATACATTCCTTTAACATTTCATATAATAAGCACTTGGTGATGATGAATTACTTTAACTTGACCTTATCTGGGAAGCACTTTATCTGCCCTTCCATTCTAAATGATAGCTTTGCTGTATAGAGTAACCCTGGATGTAGGTCTTTGCCTTTCATGACGTGGAATACTTCTTTCCAGCCCCTGCAAGGCTTCTTTTGAGAAATCAGCTGATAGCCTATTCCTTTGTAGGTAACGCTCTTCTCTTGCTGCTTTCAAGATTCTATCTTTATCCTTAATCTTTGGCAATTTAATTATGATGTCTCTTGGTGTGGCCTTCTTTGGACCAATTTGTTTGGGACTCTCAGAGCTTCCTGGACTTGTATGTCTACTTCCTTTGACAGATTGGGGAAGCTTTCCTTCATTATTTTTTTCATGTAAGTTTTCAATCTTGCTCTTCCTCTTCTTCTCACACCCCTATAATTTAGATGTGGGAATGTTTAAAGTCTTCCCAGAGGTTCCTAAGTCTCTCCTCAGTTTGTTTGGATTCTTGATTCTTCATTCTGTTCCTGTTGAATGTCTATTTCTTCTTTTGTTCCAAATCACTGACTTGAGTCCCAGTTTCCTTCACTTCACTGTTGGTTCCCTGTATACTTTTCTTTATTTCATTTTGCATCGCCTTCACTTCTTTATGTTGTGACCATACTCAATCATTTCTGTGAGCAACCTGAATACCAGTGTTTTGAACTCTGCATCTGATAGGTTGGCTATCTACTCATTGCGTAGCTTTTTCTGAAGTTTTCATCTGTCCTTTCACTTGGCCCATATTTCTTTGTCTTGGTGTACCTGTTATGTTGCAAGGGGTGGAGTCTTAGGTATTCCCCAGGGCGGGTCAACCCGCTACACCATTCAGCACTGTATGTGGGAGAGGGGTCAGAGAGGGAACAATGCCACTTGCTCGGCTCTCATCCTGCTTTCAGTCACTTTCTCTGCTACCCACAAGTGAATGGCACCCTTCCAGGTGCTGCCTTGGTGCTCATTCCTGGGCGGGCGGGCTTGTGTATGTTCTAAAACCCTCTGGGCCCCACCAATGGACTCTCCTGAGAGACTGGCAGCTTCTCCCACCACCACAACCCCCATGGGTTTTTAGAGCCAGGGGTTCTGAGGCTTTCTTTTCCAGGCACTGGAACCCTGGGTGGTGTGGTCTGTCTCACTCCCCAGTTGTTCTTCCCGGTTTACCCACACACAAATGTGGGACTGCCAGCCACAGCCTCACCCACCTAGTCCTCCAGCCACAGCCTTGCCATGCATCATCTCTGCCCCAGCTGCCAGTCTCAGCCCCTCCTATCAGTCTGGATGAATGTTTCCTCCTTAAGCCCTTGGTTGTCAGACTTCTATACAGTTCGATTTTTCTGGCAGTTCTGGTTGTTTTTTGTTTGTAAATTGGTTGCTGTTGTTCATTTGGTGGTGCGAAGAGGTGAATCTACCCATGCCTCCATCTTGGCCAGAAGTCGGGACATTCACTCTCTTGATGGTGGTCACGTCTTCACAGGTATAGACATTCGTCAAAACTTACTGTACTTCAATAAAACTTTACAAATTTAAATTAAAAGTAAAAAGTTTATGACTTGGAAGGGGCCTGTGCAAGTGAGGGGTCCTAAAGCGTGAGCCTCATTTAACTTCATAGAAAACCCACCTCCCCCCTCACAAAAAGGCAGGCAATTATACCTCTTTGCCAGATGAGGAAACTGAGGTCAGAAAATCTCACCCGGATCCTCCACCAGCAGATCCAGGACTCACTGCCTAGGTCCGGGCCCTGGCTCAGCCACTGCAAGTGGCACACCGCCTCGCACAGAGAAGATGGTCCGTGAACGGGGACTCCTGGCCCCCAACACTGGGGTGCTTCCTCTTTGGCAGCTGAGGGGGCACATGCCTGACACTGACTGAGACCCTTCCTCCAGACATCCCAGATGACCCACCCCCTGTGCAAGGAGCCCCACCCAGCCCCGAAAGCACCTCTGCCCTCTGCTGCAGTGTTCGGGAGCTCTGCTGCCAGACGGGCCATCCCAAACTGGGGCAAGAGGCCAGCCGTGGGGCCAAGGAGCCAAACCCAAGGGGTCTAAGTCTAGCTAAGCTGGCTGTGTAGTCTTCATATTGTGCTTCTTCCCTCCCTTTCTGTGGAGCTGTACCCTCCTCTCCACTGCTGGCTCATCTCAGACAGCTTTCATCTAGTCTCATTCTGCTTATCGGAGGTGATGCTAGCAGTTGAGAATGCCCTCCTGGGTGGAAGTGAAGTGCTGGGTTTCTGTGGGTGTACTGGGCCAAGAGGGACCAAATAGCTTCCTTCCTGCAACCAGAGGCCCTCCAGAGGTCAACCCAGCCATTCTACTGCCTCCAGGCCAGCTGGCATCTAATCCAGGCTTACATATGCATAAGGAATTGCTCTAGTTTCTTTCACTCTTGTAATAAGACTGTAATAACAATAATGAACATTCACTGGGTCCTTACATATGCCAGGTACGTGTGCAAAGAGAGAACGCATACTCCTTCAGCTTTATTTGCATTTACCCTTTCAACCCTCACAACAGCTCTGTGCAGCCGGTACTCTCACCTTCCCTCTGCAGGGAGGGAAGTGGAGGTACGGAAGTTCAGAACTTGTTCAAGGTCACAGGCCAGCACGTGTTTGAGATTCAAATCCACGTAGTCTGGTTCCAGAGCCTCTCTCTCAACTACTGCACAGCATCACTTCTTTTTAACATGGGATGAAGAGCCATCTCTCTCAGAAGCAGGGGCTGCACCAGCTGACCCCAGAGGTCCTATCTAGCGTAAGGAAGAAAAAACTGAGGCCCAGAGAGCTGCCACGCCATGTCTCGGTGCCGCAGGGGCCACACAACACCCATTTCTGAGGCTTTGCAACTATGACGCAACAACTGCTTTTTCCTACGGATGCCCTCCCCTGGCCGAGCTGGCTGCCTCCTCTGCAAGACACCATTCTGTCCCTCCTCTCTGCCTCCATCCCCAGTTCTCTGAATCTCTGCACGAAGTCAGCCCTTGGTGACGATGTCTGACTGCCCCACGCCCTGCCCTATGACCTGGAGGGAGAACCAACTATCTGGGCCCAAGAGTCTGCCTGCCCACCTGTTGTCGCTGTCTCAGAGGCCGTGGTTCCCAGAGCTGATGGCAGCCAATGGGCCCTAGATAATGGAGACAGAGGAGGCCCACAGAGTCAGGGGCAGAAGGGAGCATGTACCCAGAGGTAGAGCCCTGACACCCCAGTGAAGGCCAGACAAGAATGGCAGGGGCAGTCAGAAACTAGTGGGAAATCTAGGAGTCAGTAAGAGGGAAAGAGACCTGTATCCTGTCCCAGGTCTGTAAAACCCCAGGCCTGCTCCCCTCTGGTGGTTAAGTGCAGCAGGACGCCAGCCAGGACCTTGGTGGAGGCTCCTCGGGCAGCTGGGCATTGCTGTGTGGCAGGTGGCTTTGGCCAATTCCAGAAAGGACCTGGGTGGGGCTGGGAAGGACACTGCGACCAGACTGGGGCCCATCTGTCAGAGGACATGTGTCCAACAGCCCCCAGCTCACATCTATGGCCCCACCCCACCAGGGGGGAGGCCTGCCGACGGAGAAGGGGGCCCACCACGGGCTGGGGGCAGGGGCACTCCCAATGCAGGGTCCACAGGGATGACCCTGCCGGCCACCCAAGGCTTTTCCTCAGCCATGTATCACCACTAAAATTGTTATCCCACCTGCAAAGTCCCATCTGAGACAGGTTATTTCTGTATCTCGTTCCCTCTGCACTGACTCCCTTTCCGCACCAGCCCTCCCTCTGGGCCACAAATATGTTAAATGACATAAAGCACAGTAAGTAAAGCTCCTGGCACTTAGCAGAAAGTCAGTAGAGACAGCTATTATTGTCCCTATCATTAACAAGGTCTTGTTATAACTGATGTGATTAGTCTCCAAAATTGAGATGGGCTGAGAACCTGAGATAGGAGCCTCCCCACCCAGTTCGTTCTCCACTTGGCCCCTGCAGGCTAGGACAGGGAGGAGGCCCTTCCTCCACAACCAGCCCTAATCCCAATGCCCAGGGATCAGCTGAAGCTATAAACACCTGCATAAGGAGGAGGCTATTTGTGGGGAAACTTGTGCCTGAAGCCCGAGAAGGCAGTCATCAGGCCTGATATCTGAGCTATTACCACCATTGTCCCTGGAGGGCTCTGAGGCTTCTGGTGAAACCCTACCCAGGCTTCAAGGCCACCGGCCCAAGAAGGCTCCTTGATCCCCACCCAAGTGGGTGTGCCCACTCCTCCCTCTAAGCCCTGGGGCACAGGGTCTTAACCTTCCTCACAATCCTTGGCTAAAGTCACTGAGCTCTCGTCTGACTCTCTTAATCAAATGCAAGCTCCTGAGGGCCTGGGGACGTCCCTTCCAGCTCCCTGGCCCAGTGCTGTTCACCAGGTCTCTCGTATGCTTTCATCCCAGCAGCAACACTAAAGGCAACGTCCTCTTCCAAACATACAGGAGAAGATGCTCAGCATCACTAATATTTAGGGAAATGCAAATCAAAACCATGAGCTAAGCCTTCATGGCCACAAGGATGACTATTTAAAAAAACAGAAAACAACAAGTGTGAACAAGGATGTGAAGAAATTGGAACCCCTGTGTGCATCTGGTAGAATGAAAAGTGGTACAGCCACTGTGGAAGATAGTTTGAGGGTTCCTCAAAAATATAAACACAGATACTGTATGATCCAGCAATTCCACCTCTAGGCACACACCCAAAAGAATTGAAAGCAGAAACTCAGATACCTGCACACCCATGTCCACAGCAACAGTATTCACAGTAGCCACAAGGTAGAGATGCCCGAGTGTTCGCCAACAGACAAATGGACACAGGAGATGTGGCATCCCCTTACAGTGCAGCACAGAAAAGAGCGGGGCCCTGACACGCGCCACAACGCAGATGGACCGCGAAGACTTTGTGCTAGTGAAACAGCCCGCCACAGAAGGACAAATACTGTGTGACTCTACTATGAAGTACCCAGAACAGTCAAACTTATAGACGGAAAATCACACAGAAGTTACCAGGGCTGGAGGAGCAGGGAATGGGGAGCCAAGTGTTGAACTGTGTGTGGCGTTCCCGCTGGGGAGGAGGAGGAGGCTCTGCAGATGGAGGTGGTGCTGGCAGTGTAGCAGCGGAAATGCACTTAAGGCCCCTGAACTTAAAAATGGTTAAAATGGTAAAATTTATGTAATATATATTTTCCCCACAGTAAAATAAATACATAAATACGCTCCCTCCCCAAAACAGCAGTACCATTATCATCCCGTTTCACAACTGAGGAAGCTGATACCGAGAAAGGTTAAACAGCTTGCCCAAGGTCACGGTGGCTACTGGGGCAGCGGGTCTGAACCTCGGCTCACATCGCAGGCCTCCAGAGGCACAAAGTCCGGGTCTAGCCTGGAAAGGAGAGCACGGAAGGAGCTGAAAACCACAGGGGGACGGAGCAAACGGCGGCAAAGGACCCCAGGAACACGGCGAGGAGGTGGGAGGGGAAGCTCGGATGAAGCTGCCTGACTTGTGTCCCATCACCTTAGTGACAAGATCTCCAACCTGGGTCCGGTCCCTGCTCTGCCTGTCATTAGCTTTGACACATCCGAAATGTGGATCACTTTACCCCCGACAGCCCTCTATAAACAGTGCCTTGCCCAGCTCTCCCAAAGTCACCACACAAAGTCCTGCCTCTCGGTCAACAGCATTCTCTTCTCTTCCCTGAGCACACACCTCCTTCCTCTACCAGCCCAAGCCCCACTGCCTCCCAGAAAACTTGCAAGATAACCCAGCCCTTTGCTTTACTGGCTGTATGCACAGAGGAAGACAGAACCAGCCACAGCCTCTTGGAAGCAGCAGAGAGAAAACAAGACAGCAGGGCCAGGGCAGAGCTGTCAGGAGAGGGAAAGGCAGAGTGTGAGGGCAGATGGAGGAGAGAAGTTGCCCCACACTCACCTCCCCACACCTGCCCATGGGGCCAGAGCCCAGGCCTGGCTAAAGGAAGTCAGAATGACCAGCATGTCAGTGCCAGGGCAAGGGTCACACAGTGACGGGGCAAAAATGAAAGCCGCCGTGAGCAGGAGAGGGCTCACAGCCCTGGCCCAGGAGCCAGTCCACAGTGTGGGAGGTGGGGCTCCTAAATACCAGGCGCTAATCTGTCCCGTGGCTCTGCGTGTCATCTGCATGTCTGCCTGGCCTGGGTCAGCAAGCTGCTCTCTCTGGGTGCGCCAGACCAGGGCTGGGGGCAGGCCCACTGCTGTCCGCAGAGTCTGCAGGTCCAGACCCTCCTCAGGGCACCCTGGAGCCAGTGCATTCTTCCTCCCACCCGCGTCTGCTTCCTGCCTGCTTGTTCTCAGCTCCCGCCCCTTGTTCCACCGGGCTGGCCCACCTGGAAAACACCTGATGGCCTCTGGATGTGGGAGTGGGGGAGAGTAAGACCAGGGCTCTGGGGGACTCTGGCACAGGAAGAAGGGTCTCCAATGAAAGATGAGAAGACGGAGAACAGCAGCCTCAGTGAGATGATGCCTGAGTCAGCTTGGCAGCTTGTCCCTCTTTCTCCGCCTCCCTGGGGTCCATCCCACACACTGGGGCTGAGCTCAGAGCTATATATACACCTTCCAGCTGGACCGGAGCCCCTGCTGAGAGCCCCTCCATCAACTCCCTGCTTGGTCCGTGCCTTGGCCCAGACCCCATGCCTGGTAAGAGGAGATGAGGCTAAGCCAGCATCTGAACCCCAGCAGGATCTGTACTCACGGTGGACAGGTGCTGTGGGGGCTGGGCGAGGCACCAAACACTGCCGAGCAGCTGCCAGTGCCTGCCCAGAGCTTGACCCACCTGGGGCTGGGGCTAAGCAGGAGGCCGGGAAGGGGAGCAGAGAGGAGCAGGTGGGAGGCTTTGTACAGCTCAACTGGAGAGCACTGTGTGAGGACGTAGGAGAACTGGGTTCTAGCCCCAGCTCTCCCGCTTACTACCTAAGAGACTATGGGAGAAACACTTGGCCTCTCTGAGCTTCTCTCTGCCTCTGCATGCAGAAATTCCTCTCTCCCTCCCTCAAAAAGATGAAAAAGATTAAAGAGATAATGGATGTCAGAGGCCACTGAGTGCTCCTGTCTTAGCACAATGAAGAGGCTCCTTAGCCTCAGCCTCTCTCTTCCTCCCAGGTCCTCTTCTGGGCCATTCCCTCACTCTGCCCCTCCTTGTCTGTCTCCACAGTGGACACCAACAGGGCCAGGACAGTTTGCCAAACACCATTCTCATCCCAATCCACACCCCGCCCCCGACTCGACAGCTCTCCTCCTGCCGAACAACTCTAATGCAAGGCCTGTCAAAAGTCCGCAGACTTGCATTCACCAAACCCTGGCTCGGTCGCAATCAGCGCGGGACAGAAGGTAAAGTCTCTTCACCCAATTCTTTCACAGGTAAAGTGAGTAGGAACATCTACCCATAACAACTACATAAAACTGAGATCCACCCAGATGTCCACCAACAGGTGAATGAATAAACGTGATGTGTTCTAGCCACACAACGGAATGTTACTCAGTCTTAAAAAGGAGGGAAATTCTGACACATGACACAACACGGGTAAACCACAGGACACTATTCTAAGTGAAGTAACCCAGAAACAAAAAAGACAAACACTGTCTGACTCCCCTTACATGGGGTACCTCCGACAGGAGTGGCGTGGTGGTGGCTGGGGGCTGGGGAAGGGCTGCATGAGGAGTTCGTATTTAACAGGTACTCGCGTTCCGTTGGAGAGGATAAAAAAGTTTTCGGGTTGGATGGTGGTGCCGGTTGCACGACAATGTGAATGCGCTTCGTGCCGCTGAGCTGCATGCTAATGCTTACAAAGATAAATGTTATGAATATTTTGCCATACACACAAAAAGAAACAGCTCGGCACCGAGAGCCTGGTGCACCGTGGCACTCACATTAAATGTCTGCTGATCCTGCCACATTCTGCCATCTCCACGGGCCTTCCCAGATACCTGCCGCAACCTCCACTCTCTCCCTGCAGTGTCCTGGCCGCCCGATGGCCCCCCAACCAGGGGCCCTGACAGCTCTCCAGCTAAATTATGAGCCCTCCCTGCACGCCCCTTGCCCTCTCACCTCAGCGCATGATCAACACCACCCCACTCTCCACCGAAGTAGCAGGAAGAGCCTAGGGTCCAAGAGCCTCCGACCCTCACCAGCGCCACAGGGGTGACCTACGTAAAGCACCCAATCCCACACCAGGCACTCAGCAGGTGCTCCGTACATATCAGTCGTTTCTTCCACGAAGCTTCCATAGGACCAAAAAACCATCAGGAAAGGAAATGATTAGAGCAGGGGTGGTACAGGGAGCTGACCCAGGGCATGGGTGCCCATGAAAGTAAGAGAGACTCTGTGGGAACCGAAAAAAAAACCACGGAGGTAGGCTGGTTAGGAGAGGCAAGCAGTTGTACTTATTGGTGATTGAGGAGCAGACCTAGGGCCTAGCCCAAAAGGAGCTTGCTTGCCCAACAAGCAAAAGGAAAAGAAGACCTCATTTCAGCCTCATAGGGAAGGCAGTAGGTTAAAGCATAATGCAGAAGGGCTCTGGGGGCTCCAGGACTTGCTGGGCCAGTAACAAATCAGATGTGAATTTAAACACTTTATGAATTTTTAGAGAGAAAGGAAGGGAGGGACAATGAGAGGGAGAGAAACATCAATGTGGGAGAGATATACATCGACCGGCTGCCTCTCACACGCCCCCAACTGGGGACCTGGCCCACAACCCAGGCATGGGCCCTGGCTGGGAATCAAATCAGCAACACTTTGGTTTGCAGGTCGGCACTCAATTCACTGAGCCACACCAGCCAGGGCCAGGTGTGAATTTAGTCAGTTGAATTAAGTCGAATAGTGTCTCCCTCAAAATCCTTGTCTACCTAGAACCTCAGAATGTGACCTTACTTGGAAATAGGGTTTTTACAGTGTAATTAGTTAAGGTGAGGTCATACTAGATTGGGGTGGACCCTTAGTCCAATGCCTGGTATCCTTACAAGAATATGAGAAGACACACAGGGTCAGACACAGAAAGAGCACAGCCATGTGACACCGAGTCAGAGACTGGACAAGCCAGGGAACACGAGGGTTGCCAGCAAGCACCAGAAGCCAGGAGAGAGGCACGGCGCGGATCCTCCCTCAGACCCTCAGAGGGGACCCGTCCAAGGACACCTTGATTTCAGACTCGAGGCCTCCTGAACTGCGAGAGACTAAGTTGCTGTTGTTTTAAGCCCCCCAACTTTGTGGTCATTTTTTATGACAGCCGTAGGAGACAAACAGTCCCCACTGGCCCCTCACACAGCGCTCTTGAAACAGTTGGCAAAGGATCTGTGCTGGGGCGGGGGCTCCGGTGTGGCTGGGCAGAGACATGGAATGGAGCCCCCTGGGCTACAGCCACTTTGTTGGAAGTCCGGGCACAGCCCTCTGTCCTCAGGGGCTTCTGCCGGTTACAGAGACCCTCTCAGCTCCTGCCCAAGGCCAGTGCTTCAAGCTGGGGGTCCTGGGGGCCTTTCCACTGGGAATGGAAGCCTGACCTGGGCCTTCCAACAGCTGTTCAGTTTCTGTTTCAGTTACCCAAATACCTTTTCTTCCGCCCGAAAGTCAATTTCGCCCCAGGAAGACCACTTGGTCCTTCCCACTCAGCTGCTGGATATGAAGTGTTTCTGTCTTTGTCAATTCTGCACCCTCAGCACCTCGGAAGAGCAAGCCTGTCCAGACCCCTCAGCCGGAATCCCTGCTGAAACGCTCCAGGCTGCCTTGGAGTCCGCAGTCTGTCCTGTGTGCTCAACAACCCCCCAAAACACACACTGTGAGCGGGACTAGATCTGCCCTCTGTACCTGGAACACGGAAGGAAGGCTCACGAAGGAGGGAATGGCTCCAGCAGCCTGTAAAACCAAGCCTGCGGAATGGCTGGTGGGATTTCCCAGTATTTTGCTCCTTTCCAAGTCTCCCACCACCCGAGCTCCTCACACTGGCAAAGGTTTCTCCTCAGATGAACTCCCATCCCTTGGGAACCTGGCTCGGAAGTATGCATTGTCCACCTGATAAAAAGCCTCAAGAGATCATTTCCCCTCCATCACTTGGAGGGGGCCCCAAGGCTGCTGCACCTCACCCCCTGCCTAGGTTCTATTTCCAGAGCTGGACCACGAGGTCAGGGGCCGGCCGCCCCACCCCAACAGGGTCCTTACCGTACATCTTGCCCTCATCTGACAGAATGATCTTGCGCCGGCCACAGGGTGGGTAGATGGCCAGGGCCTCCTGGAAGCTCTGCTCAATGTCCGGGCTCCACACCCCCTCCGCATCATTGTCGATGGGCTTGTCCAATGCCTGACTGCCCCCAGAGACGTTGCTCCCCTCAGGGGAGTTAGGAGAGCTCCACTCGTTGGAGGTAATGGTGACGGCCGTGCCCTCCAAGGCTCCGCTTGGAGGAGCGCCTGTTGGACCTGTCTGGGCAGAAACCACAGCGTTGGTGGAAGAACTACGTGGACCTTGGGGCAGGAGTACCCAGGGAGTGCAGAGCCCCGGCCACCAACAGCACAGGAGCTTGGAGGGGCAAGCCAGGGGGACAGAGAGTGACACGAAAGGTCCAGGAGCACCAAAAGGCCTGGGCCCCGGGGCAGGTCATCTCCACTCTGTAGACCTCAGCCTCCCACCTGTCTAATGAGCACAGTGACCTGGGCACTCTCCGACCACAGCTCTAAGAACCCAGACAGGGGGCTGGGGGGTGGGGGACGAAGATGGTCTAGCGTGAAATCAGTATGGGCAAAAAGGATACGGAACATTGTGTGCTGCTGGCACAAACATAAATGGTACAGCCCCTGTAGGAAACAGTATGGAGGGCTCTCAAAAAATTAAAGGTAGAACTGTCCTTTGATCCAGCAATCCCATCACTGGGTACATATCCAAAAGAACTCAAAACAGGTCCTGAAGAGCTATGTGCACACCCATGTTTACAGCAGCATCATTCGCAATATGCAAGAGGTGGAAGCAACCCAAATGTCCACAGATGAATGAACTGATGAACAGAGTGTGCTCTGTTCATATAATATGGCTGTTACTCACCCATAAAAAGGAAGAAAGTTCTGTCACATGCCACAGCATGGAGGAACCTTGAGGACATTACGCTCAGTGAAGTCCCTCGAGCAGTCAAACCCACAGAGACAGAGAGTAGCACGCGCTTGCTGGGGGAGAGGAGGAAACGGGGAGTTGGCGCTAACGGGCACAGAGTTTTAGTTTTGCAAGATGGAAAGGCTCTGGAGATCCGCTGCACAATAGTGTGAATACCCAGTTAATGCCGCTGAGCTGTACACTTAAAAATGGTTAGAATGATACAGTGTATGGGTTTTTTTTTTTTTACCACGATTAAAAACTTAAGTTAAAAAAGAAGTACACAAAATAAAATACAGCTCACCATTCTTTAATCCATCCCCAGCTTGGGCTGAATTTAAAAGGAAGCTTCTAGCCCTGGTAGGCTCTCACATGTGGGGGCTCTGCCAAGGCTGACTTGCTGGTGCCTCCAAAATCTGGCAACACAACCCTGTCCTTGCCACCAGCACGAGACAAATCCAGGGACCTCTTGGCATCAACTGTCTAAGAGATAAATTTCTGACACAGTTCTCAGGAGTTTGGGAAGGAGCAGGACATACTACCAATCTTAAGGCAGTTTTTGGATGAGTACCAGATGGGTACCATTTACTTCCCTGAGCCCCCAGCCACTGAGCACCTCTGCAAAGGACGATCTGCCCCGTCACACACATCACCCCTTTCCTTCTCCCCCATCAGCCACGAGGAGCAGTGTAGCCCAGCAGCCAACCCACTTCCAT
Source organism: Carollia perspicillata (assembly GCA_004027735.1). Taxonomy (NCBI): domain Eukaryota; kingdom Metazoa; phylum Chordata; class Mammalia; order Chiroptera; family Phyllostomidae; genus Carollia; species Carollia perspicillata. Next base: position 21,074 of record PVKM010017811.1, read on the forward strand.
CCAGGACCCGCTGAGGTAAGACCTTCCCGGGGCACTCCCCAAGCCTGAAGCCCCTCACCTGTGAACCAGGCATGTTAGAGGAGCACAGTTCTTCAGAGACGTGGGTCTGAGGGTCAGTGTGGTCACCACGCAGCCAAGGGAAGGGAGGAGCTGAGTGTGTGCGTTGGGGCACATCCTGGGAGAGCATGGGGGATCCAAGGAGCTTAGTGAGGCTGCTGGCACAGGCGTGTAGTCAGAAAGAGGCTAAACCATTGAAATTTGAAACAGAAACCCTAGGGAAAAGCTACACCCATCCCCTCAGCTTGCAAATGAGGACACTAAGGCCCGCCCAGAAAGGCCTAAGGACCTGCCCAGAGTCACAGAGCGAGTCAGCAGCGCAGCTGGGTCTGGATCTCCATCCCCCAGTGTCCCGGGCCGTTTAGCATAATCAACGCTGGCTTTCTCCCTGGCTGTAAAAATAACTTTTCCTCAAAGTGCGTCTTAGGGGATCACTTGATCTGGGAAAAACTAGCTTACTGTCCACCAGAAAATCTGGTCTTTATTTTATTGTGAATGTTTAACCATTTTTCAGTACTGTCCAAAAAAAACTTCTTAAAAGAGTTGGAATTTAGAAATGACAAATACAACAAATACACTTTTAAATGCGTAACTAACTTCAGAGGAAAGTAAGCCCCTAGAAGCCCAAAATGAAAGAACTCTTAAGCTGTAGTAATAAGCGAATAAGTTGTTCCTACAGGAGCTCTGGGAGGCAGGGTGTGAAGCTGATCTTAGTAACAAAGCCACTGAGTTTCAACGGCTACTCAGAGATGCAACCCTAGACCTCAGGGATGCAGGGAGGATGGGACAGGAACTATACCTCAGTCCTCAGAGAAAAGGTAGAATCCCAACAAAACACAACAGGGAAAACTGTCTTTCTTGGCCTAAGCTCTAGGTACAAAACAAGAATTGTCTTTTCTGCCCTGGCTGGTGTGGCTCAGTGGATTGAGTGCTGGCCTGCAAACCAAAGACTTGCCGGTTCAATTCCCAGTCAGGGCATGTGTCTGGGTTGCAGGCCAGGTCCCCAGTAAGGGGTATGCGAGAGGCAGCCACTCACTGATGTTTCTCTGCCTTTTTTCCTCCTTTCCCCTCTCTAAAAATAAGTAAATAAAATCTTAAAAAATAATAAAGAATTATCTTTCTTGAGAATTTGTAACAAAGGGCCTGCCCTTAAGTGGATTTCAGATTTGAATTTTATAAAATAACTCAGGAACTCTCAGCCAATTCACAAAAATAAAGAGTGGTCCCGGGCTGAAAAATCTCTCTGAAAAGATTATTTTCACCCAGGCTGCAGAGAATTCCCAAAGGTAATGAATGCTTTGTTAAAGAGCGTCTCAAAATCCAAAATTACAACATATAAAAAGAAACACTCCACCATGACCAAGATTCAATAGATTAGATTCCGAAGAACTACAGATAGTTTAAATACCAGATTAAAAATTATTATATAAATTGTTTTGTATAATATTATAAATTATTTATAGAAATAATCAATGACTTGATTGGGAAACATGAGAAAGAATTAAGACAGTATCAAAAATACAAAGCAGACTGGGAAAATAACAAAATAAAATATTTAGAAATAAATACTTTACCTACTGAAATTAAAAACTCAATGATTTAGACTAACAACAAATTAGATACTGCTAAAGAATGAATTAACAACCTGGAAGGCAGATCGAAGTACATTACTCAGAGATGTATTTTTTAAATGATGATTAAAAAGCAAAGAGAACAGAAAATACAGTTCAATACACCTCCGATTAGCATTCCAGAAAGAGAGAATATAGAAAATGAAGGAGCCCTGGCTGGTGTGGCTCAGTGGATTGAGCGCTGGACTGCAAACCAAAGGGTCGCCAGTTCAACTCCCAGTCAGGGCACATGCCTGGGTTGTGGGCCAGGTCCCCAGTAGGGGGCATGCAAGAGGCAACCACACATTGATGTTTCTCTCCCTCTCTCCCTCCCTTCCCCTCTTTCTAAAAATAAATAAATAAAATCTTTTTTTAAAAAAGAAAACAAAATAAAACAACATTTAAAATAATAATGGCAGGAAATTTTCCAGAATTAATGAAATACATAAATGCTCCAATTCAGGAACCATACTGAAGCCTCACCAGAGTAAATTCAAACAAAATAAGCACATATGACAGGTATACTTCGGAAAACAAAACAAAGAGATCTTAAAAGCATCCAGAGCGACAAAGGACAAACTCCCTACAAAGCAACAACTGTCACACTGATCGTGTCCATTGATCGTACTCGTGGATTTCTCAATAGTAATGTGAGAAGACCCAAAGTAACATCTCCAAATTGTGGAGAAAAACATTAACTGCCAACCTAGACTTTTTTCTTTTTATTAAATTTTTGAGGCGACACTGATAGTAAGACTGTATGTTTCAAGTGTGCAATTCCATAACACACCATCCATATGATGCAGTGTGTGCTCACCACCCGAAGTCCCGTTTCTGTCCGTCACCATGTGTCCGACCCCCTTTACCCTCTTCGTCCTCCCCCACCGGCTCTGAGCCTGGTGACCACCATCCTGTTCTCTGTGTCAACAGTTCTTGTGCTGGGTTTTGATTGTTCATCTGCTGCTTCTGGTTTTATCTCGCACATTTGAATAACATTTTATGTCAACCTAGAATTTAAAACCCAACCAAAATATTGTTTAGATGTGAACATTAAACGAAAGTATTTTCAGATAAAGATGGAGAGGATTTAGTACCAAGAGACCCTCACTGAAAAAAAAAAGCAGTAAAGGAGGCATTTTAAAAAACAAAAAGGAACTGATAGGAAAAGAAGGCAGTACGCACATGGAAGAGTGGTGAGCGAAGTAGCTGGCGACAACGACAGACTCTAAACAACATTCACTATGTAAAAACATCAGCAACGACGATGACAGCTAAGTTGGCCGTGCAATACACGTGTGTGTGTGTGTGTGTGCAGAAAGACCATGTTTCCGAACCGTAAGTTCAGAAGATGCCATTTAGTAAAATCTGATAAAGTTCAAGACTTATTCACAATAAAAACTCTTAGCAAACTATGAGAAAGAAAAGGAACTTCTTTAATCCACCAAAAGGTATCTTCACAAAACTTACTGCGATATTGTAATTTATAATAGGAACTATAAATTTGGTCTTCATCCGGGTTTCTAGCACGGAGCTCCTACAACACCTGGAACTTCCTAAGTGATCAGAGGGACAGGGGCATCCTGTCATGTGAATGAGGTGACTTTTGGAAAGTGTCTAAGGATGGGGCTGGTGGTCAGGAGAACCAACCAGGTGCTTAGAGGGTTGGACCTTTCAGTCCCTCTTTACACCCACCTTCTGGGAAGGAGAGAGGAGCTGAAGGTGGAATCAACTGCCTATGGCCAGTTTGTGGCCAAGGATTTAACCAGTCATGCCTAGGTGATGAAGCCTCCATAAAACCGCAAAAGGACGGCCCAGTGGGAGGGACTGGCCAGCCAAGTGAGACAGTGCTGAGGCTTCCTCCTCCTCGCCCTCCTCAGCCTGCTGGTGGCTCACCTCTACAGTGGTCAAAAAAGAAAGACAATCAAATTATGAAAACTTTTAAGAGCCCTGGCTGGTGTGGCTCAGTGGATTGAGCGCAGGCCTGCAAACCAAAGGGTGGCCACTTCGACTCCCAGTCAGGGCACATGCCTGGGTTAAGGGCCAGGTCCCCAGTTGGGGGCGTGAAAGAGACAACCACACATTGATGTTTCTCTCCCTCTCTTTCTCCCTTTCCCGTCTCTCTAAAAATAAATAAATGAAATTGTTAAAAAGCAAAAAACCTCTAAGAGAATTCCACAAGATCAGTATCAAACTCAATTACGTTCTTTTATACCAGAAATAAGGTATTAGGCAATATAATTTTTAAAAATATTCCACTTAGAAACCAAACCCATAATTCATCTAGTGATAAATGTAACAACAGATGAGACCTTAACAGAGAAAATCATAACAGTTTTGAAAGACAAAATACCTAAATAAATGAAGAGGAAATGGTACATTCATAATTAGTAATATATAAGGATGTTGAATCTCTACAAATAAATTCAATTAAGTTTTTACTAAAATCCCACAAGTTTTCACAAAACTAAGACCACTCTACAGTCATCTAACTCAGCGGTCCCCAACCTTTTTGTCAACAAGGACTTGTTTCATGGAAGACTGTTTTTCCACAGACCAGGGTTGAGGGAATGACTTTATAGCCTGCCACCAGATGTAGCTTAATTGTCACTTGCCACTCACTGATAGGGCTTTGATGTGAGTCTGCAAGCACCTGCTTTATTGTGGTCTCTGTGCAGTCACACCTCTCTGCTCATGATAATCTGTATTTGCAGCAGCTCCCCAGTGCTGGCCCCACCGCCTCGGCTCCACCTCAGCTCATCGGGCATTAGATTCTCCTAAGAAGCAAACAACCTGGATCCCTCACAAGCACAGGTCACATCAGGGTTCGAGCTCTTG
>PVKM010017812.1:0-25552 GCA_004027735.1 Carollia perspicillata
TGTTAAGGACCCTTGTGATTACCATGGAGTCACCCAGATAATCTGGGATAATCTCTCCATCCTCTCTTCATTCATTCAAAACCACTAAATCCCTTTTATCATGTAAAGTCACATACTTACAGATCACATACATACATTACGCATGATGTAGAGGCCATTATGCAGTCTACACAGTGTTCTTTCTCTTTTTCATTCTGTTTATGGTCCTACGGCAACAGTACATAAAACAGCTTGCATCTAGCACAAATCAAAGCATCGTATTCTTTCCCTCGTGCATGCCCAAAAAACAAAAGGTCTGTCCATCCCAAATGTCCTACATAAAAATGTAAAAATTATTCATTCTATTAAATGGCAACTCTTGAATGTATATCCTTTTAATATTCTGTGTGATATATGGGAAGAATAAATAAATACATAAAGCACTTTTGCTTATACTGTGGAGCAATGGTTCCATCTTGAGAAAAATCACTTGTATGGATTTTTGAGTTGTGGCTGCTTTTTGCATGGAACATCATTTTTACTCAAACACACAACTGATAACACAAACTACAGTTACTTGGACCTTAGTTTCTGGCAGACATTTTTCTCAAAATGAATCAAGTGAAACTGTCTCTTCAAGTAAAACAATAAACAGTATTTGTTGCCAATAATAAGATTTGAGCTTTCAGGCAAAAATTAAATTTGGAAATCTTGTATTCACCATTGTGCACCTGACCACTTCCCAACATTTAAAGATTTATGGTGGGACTGTGAGATAGGTGGCAATACTTAAAAATATGGTGATTTTGTGTAATAAAATGTGTGATCTTGTAGGTTGCAGGTTGCTAGGGGCTGGTGCCCCTAGCAAGATCTGCATAAATGTGCTATATGCTCAACTGTGCCCCTCCAAAATTCCTACCATAAAAGCCCTCACGCTAAGTAACCCAGAACATGACTGTATTGGAGACAGGGCCTCTAAAATGGTAGTTAATGTTAAATGAGGTTACTGAGGTGGGCTCTACACCAATACAACTAATGTCCTTATAAAAAGAGACTAGGACACAGATACAAACAGACCATGTGAGGACACAGGGAGAAGACAGCCATCTACAAGCTGAAGCCTCAGAAGAAATCAACCCTGCCAAATCCTTGATATTGTACCTTCAGCCTCCAGGAGTATGAGAAAATAAATTTCTGTTAAGCTACACAATAGATGGTACTTTATCATGACAGTCCTAGCAAACTAATACCTCAGTGAATCAATTTCCAAATGACTAATGCACAATATTATAAAAGCACACGTGGGTAATAAAATCCACTCAGAGCACAAGATAGGCCAATGGATTTCAATTTCACATGGCATAAAATGCTCATTAACACGGTTTCAGTTTCCACACTGCAGTTAACCTTTAAGAAATTACTATTTGTCGAGTTTTGGTATAGTATTCAAGAAGAATATTCAAAATGATCTGAAAGGCCATTTAAATGATTCTTCCTTTTCTAACTATATATTTGTATAAGGTAAAATTCTCTTACATGTTTTTTACAAATGCATACTGGTATTCTCATACAGCTGACCCTTGAACAACTCAGGAGGAGGGTTGTTAGGGGCACCAGCAACCCCACTCCACCTCACCCCCACAGTCAAAAATCCATATATGACTTTTGACTTCCCAAAAACTAACAGCCTGTCTAATGTTGACCTTACCTATAATATAGTCAATTAACATATATTTTATGTATGATATACTGCATTCTTATAATAAAGTTGCCTAAAGAAAATGTTACTAAGAAAATCATAAGGAAAACAAAATACATACATATTTTATGCATTCATTACATGCCCTTTTCTTAATTTTTTGATATTCTTAGGTTACACAGTTTGTGGTTTTATCAAACCTCGAAAAATCTTTCCAATATATTTAATGGAAAAAAAATCCACATATAAGTGAACCTGTGCAATTCAAACCCACACTGTTCAAGAAGCAACTATATATTCATGTATAAGCATATATTTCTTATACGTTCCAACCAACCAATGTATCACAACAGATCAAATGCAGAAGCAGCAGAGACTAGTTTTCTATCAAGCAAGCTGTTACTTATAAAAACGTGAAACAATGCCACTCTTCTCACTAACTTTATTTTTATTTCAGAGAATACAGTTATTTATAAATGTTATTAGCGTTATAATGTACTGAGTTATTGTTATTTTAAAATGAATTAATAAAGTATTGAAATTTCTGTTTTATTTTGTAATATGGTAAATATTGATAGCTGTAATGTACATTTTTTTTAAAAAAAGCTTGTTAGAGTCTTTAGTCATCTTTTTTAAAAAAGATTTATTTACTTATTTATTTTTAGAGAAAGGGGAAGGCAGGGAGAAAGAGAGGAAAGAAACATCAGTGTGAGAAACATCAATCAGTTACCTCTCCTGCACCCCAGGGACCCAACCTGCAACCCAGGCACGTGCCCTGACCCAGAATTGAACCGGCAACCTTTCACTTTGCAGTAGGAGGCCCAACCAACTAAGCCACAACCGTCAGGGCTTCTGTAACCTTTTAAGAATAGAAAAAGATCTTGAAAACAAAAAGTATGAGAACAATTTCCTCAAAAGACACACTTAAATATTACTCAAAGCCAGGCATCTTGTGGATACTGGGAGAACGCTTTATTCTTTTTAAATGTCTGTGATAACTACTTCCTTTCAAATTTATCATAGCTGAAATTATCATGACCTTGTCACATGGAATATAAATTTTAGACCTTTTGTTAATCTCTTATATCTTCTGGCAGATACAAAATTATTTTCAAAAGAAAATCTCTGGTGTTGGGTCAACTAGTTCTCCATATAGAAAAAAATGAATCTGAACCTTTAACTCATATCAATATAGAAATTAATTGCAGGTAGATTATAAATCTAAGTGCGAAAGACACAAAAAATAAAACTTCTAAAAGAAAATGGGAAAAATCTTCACGACCTTGAGGTATGGGAAGATATCTTAAAACAAAAACACAAAGAGAAAAAGATTAACTAGATTTCATCAAAACCGGTGACATATTCATTAAAAGATACCAGTAAAAGAGTGAAAAGACATACCACAGAGAGGGATGACATTTGCAATACATATATATGACAAAGAACCCATAATCAGAATGCATAAAGAACTCTTACAAAATAGGCAAATAAACAAACAAAAAACGAACAAGCACTTCAAAAGAGGAAATCTAAAAAGCCAATGAACATACAGAAGGCACTTCAACTCATAAGCCATCTGGCAACTGTAAATTAAAATCAAAATTCAAGACTACTGCACCCACACTAGAAGAGCCAAAATTTTTAAACTGGTAATATCAAGAACTTGTGAGGATGTGGAACAAACCAGGTGCTCACACACGAGTGGTACCACGTGGGCGCTGCAACCACTCTGGAACCACCTTCGACAGTATCTGGCAGCACTACGATCCACATACCCGTTACCTAAGAATTTCATTCCAAGACATAAATGCACAGAACTGTCTACATAATGTGTCAAAAACACATGTACATGAAAATTCACAGCAGTATGAATGTGTTATTAACAACCAAAATCTGGGGGAAAAAACTCTAAACATCCATCGACAATATCCATGGACAGCATAGATCGATTACACAATGGGAAACTACAAGGCAATGAAAATAAATTAACTACTGCTATAGTCAACAACACAGACGAATCTCAAAATGTTAGTAAAGGACACCGGACCCAAATATATATATATATATAAGATTCGTTTATATAAAATTAAATACCTGCAAAACTAATGTATATTAATAGGAATCAAAATAGTAGTTAACTTTGAAACTGGAAGGAGGAACAAGGGAAGATTCTGGGGGTCCTGATAATGTTTTCTTTCTTGATAGAGGGGTACTTATATGAGGTGTTCACTTTGTAGAAATTCATCAATTTCCACACTTAGAATTTGATGGTGGTTGTGATGGTTAATTTTATGTGTCAACTTGACCAGACTAAGAGATGCCTATGTAGCTGGCAAAACATTATTTTTGCATATGTGTCTGTGAGGGTCCTTCCAGAAGAGATTAGCATTTGACTTGGAAGACTGAAAAAAGATGCCCTCACCAAAGAAAGTGGCCACCATTCAATTGATGATCTGAATAGAACAATGAAGCAGAAAAGTGAATTTGGTCTCTGCTTGAGCTGGCACGTGTGTCTTCTTCTGCCCTCGGACATCAGGGATCCGGGATCCAGGGCTCAACCTGGGACTTCACCACTGGCTCCCCTGATTCTCAGGCTTTTGGGTTTGGACTAGAATCACACCAGAATTCCCTGGGCCTCCAATTTGCAGGTGGCAGTTCATGGGACTTCTCAGCTTCCACAGTCATGTGAGCCAACCGCTCGGAAGAAGTATTTTCCTACATATCAATCAGTATTAATCCTATTAATTCTGTTTCTCTGAGAACCCCAATTACAGTTGTATACATCTTTGCATCACGTTATGTTTACGTTTTAAAGTTCATCCAAATACAAGGCTTTCTTTTGAGGTAATGAAAATATTTGGAACTAGAAAGAAGCAGTAGTTGAACAACCCTGTGAGTGTGCTACATGCCACTGAATGGTACACTTTAAAAGCGGTTTTTATGTTACATGGATCACCTCAATTTTTAAAAAGTTACTCAAAAGCACAAACTAAATAAAACAAATATATACAGGTTCATAGATGTGCATGACTACAAATATTAAGAGTTGTAAAGCCAAACTTACCAACTACTGTGTCACCATCTAACAAATTGTCATCTTCAGAAGTCTGGAAGTCCATAATGACACCTGCTCCATCTAAAAGCTCCTCATCGCTACTTGCGCTGGTTATACTATTATAGCTGTTTCTGTAGTAGCCTCTATGGAACAGTTGCTCAGACTCCATTGAGCTGTCTGGTTATCTGAAGAAAGGAGAAAAATTGTTCAAAAAATTTCTCAACACATAATAAAAATTATCTAGTACACAACAGAAAGAAACTTCTGATCTTTGTATTGAAAAAATATTAAGTTCATTCACTGTAACAATAGCTCAACATCTACCATGTTAAGTCTAGTCTTTTGGGGTGATTTAATAATTCGATTTTCACTGTGCAGCTCTAAAAAAGAATTAAGAATTTCTTCAGGTAGAGGTATATGAGTAAAACAATCTCCAAGAGCAACTGTTAAGTTGCACAAAGTACAGAGAAATGTTTACAGTACACTATGACATATGTGGGGACAGGGTAAATGCAGTATATCACTGCCCGTACAGACTATCTCTGGAGGGACTTCCAAGAAAGTTGTCCTCAGGGGAAAGGAACAAGATGGCTGAGGTACCAGGTCTGAAAGTGAGACTGTCCCTTTGCATATTTTAGGAGAGGCAAGTATAAGTTTTAAATATTGTAATTTAAATTATTTTAATATTAACTTCATTCTTTCTTCATTTTAAAATTGCAATCTTCAGAGCCCACATCAGTCATGGAAAATATAATATGTAACAGTTCTCATGTTCTCAAAGCAGATAGTACCAAGTAAGCATACGTTTTTATTGGTTTACTCCTAGTTTGATTTTTTAAAAATGCATCTACCTACTTGCTCAACATCAAAATGGCACACATTAGCAATCGACGTGGAAGGTTCATGTGTAGGAGTTGAAAGATAGTCATAAAAATAGTGAAACCAGTAAGCCCTGTAAAACAAGCCTTACTACATATGTCATAATAAGTATATACAGGAAATAAAAGATGAGAAGAACTAAGCATGCTCCCATTTTAGTGCTGAATTCTAGTAGTGAAGATCTGAAGTGTTTTAAGACAATCTCTTGTCCTCAATAAATTTTCCTTCTGAATATGGAAAATAACATCAAAGAGCTATAATAATTTCAAAAATATCTGTAAAGCTTTTATATATTTTTTAGAAAAATATAATATCACTATTTTAAACAGATTTAATACATCAATTTCCTAATTTAGAGAAAGTAAAATTTTGAGAGCTCCTTGGGAACATATCTCCATTCTCAGCATCTGGTGGTGACTGGTACATAATACATGGATAATAAATGTCAAATTATTTATTCAAGCAATGAGGTAAAAGATTAGTACTAACCTGGACTTGGAACAATAACAGAAAACTAGTATCTATGTTACAAAGAAAAAATTAAATATGTACTGCTTTATAACTTCATTAATGTCTTATGGTTACCTCTACCAAAGATGGCCTATTATTACATATTGACATTTTTTAGAATGTACTAATTAAAGGAAGAGTTTCATACTTAAGGTAAATGTTAAGACAGAATAGAATGAAAATAACCATAGTAAGAATTTTGCAATGTCCACAGAAGCAATCAAATTAAATATTATGGCTCTTCAGTAAATAACCAAAGGCTTTTTAAAGAAATAAACATTAATAGCTCGAGAATCATTTTAATTTTGATTTATCAAAGCATGTAGGCTAAGATTTTGCAAAGAACACAGACATTCTATTCCTCACTTCTTTACCTGATAATCAGACTAGGCCTTTATACATATAACATACGCCAAATAAACATTAGTTATGGGTTTCATATCACTGAGAAATCTCTCTAAAATAATTAAAACTTTCTATATACTGAGACCTCAATCAGCAAGTTCCAACATCTCTCCTCCTTTTTATTCCTAAAAGCTCCTCAAAAACCCTAAGTGTGGCAACTTAACTCTTTCAAAATGTTTAAAGAACTTCATTTCACTAACACCTCTGAGACATCTAGAACTCCACACCTTTCTTTACAACAAGAGCAACCAACTCTGTTCCAAAAGTTTATTAAACTCAGGTCTGCATGGGTTAGTATTTCCATAAATTTGATAACTTAAAAAAACCACACAAACTACTCCTATTAACCCACAAACCTTTAGAACTACACTGTCTGTTCAGCAGCCACTAGCATGGCCAGTCCAAACTGAGATGTGCTCTAGGTAAAACACCCAATGGATTTTTAAGACTGTACAAGAAAAAAAAATCAAATATTACATTAATAACTTTATATTGATTGCATGTTGAAATAATACTTTAGATATATTCGGTTAAATAAAATACATTATCAAAATTAATCTCATCATTTTCTTTTTACCTTTTAATGTGGCTCCTAAGAAGTTTAGAATTGCACATATGTGGCTGGCAGTTACAGCACAAATGTTTTTATGGGCAGCACTGCCACAAAGTATTCAAAACTATGACAGCATAAAGGAAATACAAAGAAGCAATCTGGAATCAGTGTTAAATCTTTTTAAGTTCTAAACTAGATTCCCAGGCTGGTCCACAGAAGGCTATTTAAATCATAACACAGCACCTGAAATTTTGCATGTGAAAACAATACTCCAGTCACCTTTTCCTTTTTAACTGTCAAATACATATTTGAAACATTATGATAGGCACATAATAGCTTGCAAATATATTTTTTTGAGAGTTATGATGATTATAGCAATAAACTGATCAAAATCTCTGGGGATAAAGCCTGGTTTGCCACAGTAAGTTCCTGCATGATCTATGCAGTTATCTTGACCTCCTCTGACCTGACCTCCACATGGCAGCCAGTGTGGTCTTTTCTAAAAGCAAGTCTGACCAGTAATCTCTCCCACTCCATGGATTAGTCTTAATCATTTCTCACCACCCTTAGCAGACAAGAGTTGAAACTAACGGACAAGCCCTATGTAGCCTGGCCAGTTCTCCAGTTTTGTTTTTGTGGGGTTTTTTTTTTTGGTTTTTTTTTTTAGTGTGTACCTCTTGCAGTATTCTTGGCTCACTAATCTTCCTCTCCATCCTACCAGGCTTTCCTGTCTCTAGCCTCTGCCTTTATTGCTCCCTCTGCCAAGAACATACCCTTCTCCTCTTTAATCAACTCTCCTGCTCATCTTCAGAGCAAGAATCCCTTTACTTATTTAACAAATTCTTAAACAAAGTTTAGGTTAGGCACTATCTGAAACAGGTCATGAATTAACTCATTTGATATTTGTCTTTAATTCAATCACAACCCTAAAGCTTAGGTGCTATTATTGTCCCCATTTAACAGATGAGGAGACTGAAGCACAAAGAGTTTAAATAACTTGCCCACCTCATGCAGCTAGTAAGGAAAATCTCCCTTCACCTACTTACTACCTGGGCAGACCTTTCCTGACCAGACCAGATTTTTACTGTTAGTTCTTACAGCTCCCTTTTTCTCTTTTTTGGCACAGCTGTAATATTGTACTTATTTATGTGATTATTTAAATAATGTCTGTCTTCCCTTCTAGAATGTATCATGAGGTCCGGCACTGTGTCACTTTTTGCTCAACATTACATATTCAATCGTTTGCACAGCAACTGGCACATACCACTTCTTCATTTCTTTTCTATCTTAACTTTTTGAGATAATTGTGACTTCACATACAGTCATAATAAATAATATAGAGAGATCCTCGTACCCTTTACTTAGTTACCAATGGTAACTTTTAAAACTATACCATAGTATCAGTTAGGATACTGACATTGATAAAGTCAAAACATAGAGCATTTCCATCACCACAAGGATCCCTCCTGTTGCCCTTGGACAGCTACGACCACATTCTTCCAGTGGCCCTCCCACCCCTTCCTTAACACATGGCAACCCATAATCTATTTTCTATTTTTGTAAGTTTGCCATTTGAAAACTATAACATAGCCCTGGCTGGTGTGACTCAGTGGATTGAGTGCTGGCCTATGAACCAAGGGGTTACGGGTTCGATTCCCAGTCAGAGCATGTGTCTGGATTGCAGGCTGGGGTCCCCGGTGTGGGGCGTGCAAGAGGCAATGACACACTGATGTTTCCCTCCCCTTCTACCTCCCTTCCCCTCTGTCTAAAAATAAAATGAATACAATCTTAAAAAAAAAAAAAAAAGAATGTCACATAAATGGAACCATTCATTATGGTACTTTTGGGGATTAGCTTCTTGTAGTCAGAATAATTCTCTAGATTCATTTAGGTTGTTGTATGTATCAATCATTCTTTCCTTTTCATTGCTGAGTAGTACTCCATGGTATGGGTGTACCAGTTTGTTTAACCATTCACCCAATGAAGACCCAGGCGTGTGTCCTGACCAGGAATTGAACCAGTGGCCTTTTGGTTCATAAGCCAACGCTCAATCCACTGAGCCACACCAGCCAGGGCAACACGTTTAGTTTTTTTTAAGAAACTGACAATTTTACATTCCAACAAACAATGTATAGGTTATACAGTTTTACTATGTCCTTACCAGCACTTGATGTTGTCACTATTTTTTATTTTAGCTATTCTAATAGGTGTATAGTGATCTCTCATTGTTTTAATTTACATTTCCCTAATGACTAATAATGTTGAACATTTTCAGACACCTATTTGCTATATGTATATCCTATTCAATGAAATGACTGCTCATATCTCTTGCCCATTTTCTAACTGCGTGCTTTTTTACTGCCGAGTTTTATATTTTAAAGTATATATCCTAGGAACTAGTCCTTTGTCAGATATGCTGTTTGTAAACATTTTTTCCCACTCTGTAGCTTTTATTCCTTTTAAGCAGGCCTATCACAGAGCAAAAGTATTTAATTTTAATGAAGTTTAATTGATCAATTATTCCTTTATGGACAATGCTTGTGGCGTGAAAACTAAGAACCCACCTTGCAAAGATTGTCTTCTGAATTTTTTCTTAAAAGTTTTATAATTTACATTTAACTCCATGATCCACTGAGAGTGAATTTTGACATAAGGTTTAAGACATAGGTTGAGGTTTGTTTTGTTTTTTTTGTTTGCTTGTGTTGTTTTATGACATATGGATGTCCAATTGCTACAGCATCACTTGCTGAAAAAGTTATCTTTCTTCTACTGAATTGTTTTTGTGCCTCTGCCAAAATCAGTTGTGCACATCTGCGTGGGTCTACTTCAGCATTCTCTGTTCTGTTACAATGATCCATGTACTTCTACCTACAGCAATACTACCGTTTTGATTATAAGTCCTGAAAATGGATATATTAATTTCTCACTATTTTTATGTTTCAAAACTATATTACCTATTCTAGCTCCTTTGCCTTTCCATATGAATTTTAGAATAATCTTGTCTATATCTACAAAATCTTTCTGGGTCAATTACCATTTCTAGCATGATGAATAACAAATGCATAACAAATTCATGGAACACCTCTACTCAGATGTTATATGGGAACTCAAATTCAGCAAGACCCAAACTGAATAAATATTTGCCCCAAACTTGCCTGCCCTCCTAATCTCCCTATAGGAGTTTACAGGATCACCATCTACCTAGTAGCCGAAGTTAGTTTTCAGAGACGTTTACTAATTCATTTAACAACCATTTACTCATCAGCGAACATATACCAGGCACAAAGCCAGGTGCTGGGGTAATAAGTAAGATATGGCCCCTATTCCCAAGGCAGTGAGGCTAAAGACAGATAAATAACTACAGCATGGTGTGTGAGTACCACAGGAGAGCTATGCACAAGGTATTTAATAATTAACACTGAAAAGGAATAGCATGCTGCCTGGGAAAATTTGTGAACAGGTAGCAACAGAGGAAAGGTCTCAGCTGAATACTCAATGATTAGGATGAGCTACCTAGGCTAAGTATAAGATAAAGTCAATACAAGCAAAAAAAAAAAAAGGGGTGCAAAAACAGCAGCATAGTAACAAAACCTGCTTAGGTATTCACTTATGGAAGAGAAGAAAAGGGGACTAAAGAGTGGGAGAGATGAAAACAGGCCAGGTCAAGAAAGGGGCTCATGTCATGCTAGGGAACTCATTTAATTTTTACTCATTTATACACATGGGAAACCATTAAGAGTTTAAAGAGAGAAACCACACATCAGATATGAATTTTAGCAGACCAATGCTGGCAGTACTGTGGAAGACAGATAGAAGGGCAAGAGACTGAAGGCTAAAGATAGGGAGAGAAGTTAGGTGAGGTGATCCTTATTACAGCAGACCCTTAAACAATCCCAAATATATTAAGATAGCAAGGACATACTGAAATAAGGCATAGCAACTTAGAGTAGTAGAAAGATTTTGAGAAATATTTAAGAGGATATGGTAACTAATAAAATGTAGGGAATGGTAAAGAAGAAATCTAAGGTAACTGCTAGGTTTCTAACTTGACCAATTAATTCAAAAACAGTTGAAAGAAGTAAGTTTTTGTCTCCTACAGCTTACAGGACTCAAGACTTAAGTGTTCCTTCCAACTGCGGAATTATGAAGGGGGACCCCAAAAATGGAATTTATAAAAAAATGTGTATTTATTCTTCATGTTTAAACTTTAATCGCCTTCAAAGTGTACTCCATTTGATGCAATATGCCTATCAAGACATTTTTCCATAGCTCAAAACAGTTTTGAAACTCATCAATTTTGATGTCTTTTAGTGCTTCTGCCATTTTTTGTTTTACCTCTTCCACATCAGCAAAACGTTTTCCTTTAAGGACTTTTTTTCATAGGGGAAAAAATGATTGGGGGGTGAGATCAATTGAATGGGGAGGGCGGGGTATGTGGGTCATGCCATTCTTGGTAAACAACTGCTCTTGTAAGTCACCAATCATGAAACCAACACACACACTGAAAAAGCCGTCCAAAAAGAATTCACTGAAGCCAAATGCAGTCTCTCACAACAATACCAGGTGTTACACTGATACGGATGGGTTTCTAGAATATTCACCTAGCAGAGGAAGCCTGTACCACTGGAGGCCCACCCTCCAGAGGATAATTCCAGACTTTTGGGGGGTCCCCCCTCATACTTCTAAGTTTTAGTCCCATTCAAGGCCAAACTACAATAAAGGGAATGTAATCTAGTCCCAAAACTATAACAGGTGGGGAGGAGTTAGAACTAAGAAGACCCTGGAAATGGTTAGTTAAGTGATTAATAAATAGCCTGAAGTAGTATATTGATTTTTTATAGCTTTCAAAAAGTTTCACCTTACTCATAAAGAAGACTGATTAGGGCTGAGGACCATAGCTAAGTGTGAAAGGTATGTCAACTATCTGGCTGGCTAGTAAGTTGACAAATAAGTATACATAATATGAGTGAAAGAAATGAAAATCCCAAATGTTACCAACTGGAGAGAGAGAGATGAAGTCTCAAGGACAATAATGGCAGGGAAGTGAAATCAACTGATGTAGGCATTTGTATATGAGAAGCATTTTCATATAAGTATTTTAAGAACTGTATGTGCTAAGTATTGAACACATTAAAATGTGACAATAAACTTAAACAATAATTTATTCATCTACTAATGTTTATAGAACAGCTACTAATGTACCAGAAACTGTAAAAAAATATGAACACAATTTTAATTGATTAACAGCATATTTGTACACAACTTACAGCTTTCAGTAACCTTCAGTATAAATTACTTTACCATCCCCAAAAGGGATGCTGTAATATTTTCCCATAAATTACCACGTATCTACATAATGAAAGGCAATGCATGACAGATGTCACAGAAGACACAAGAATTGATACAAGAGCTCAGAAAAAAAGACCATATTCTACTATATTTGATGATGAGAAGCCTTCTTTGGAAGAGACATGCATAAGTTGGACCTTAAAAGGTCAGTGGGATTTTATGGGGCAGAGATGAGTGAAGAGGTTGTTAAATAAAGCAAGAGTTATGGCTTGCATCAAGCTATGGAGCCAAAAAGGCAACAAATATACTTGGAAATGAGTATGTGCACAGAGCACAAATCCAGTCAAAGGTTTAATGCTCAAATAACCATGAGTAATAAAGCATATCTGCATCTAGAACTGCAATGGTTAACAGTGTAAGAAAGATTCTTGAGAAAACCTGTGGTAAGCATTAACTTCATAACCAAAATTTAGGAAAAGCTTCTCAAATTGATTTTACCATGACATGACATCATGACACTCAGGTTGTGACATCACAGTACTAAGAATTTATTCTGACACAACTTGTCAATTCATAACTGATTTCTCCCAAAAAGTAACATTACTTGATTATTGTCCTTTACTGATTACTGTTAATATTAACTGTTAATTAAGTTAGCTGGATATCCAAATTGCTATGCCTTACATTTTTCTTCAAAAAAGTATGAAATGGATAACTCCTAAAGGAAGTAGCTATCTACTCTGAAGAAAATTTCCTTGATTGATAAAGAATGTTAGAGCCATGCCAAAGTTAAATGCCAGATGATTTTAAAAGGATAAACACACAAACATAAGGCTCAAACTATAACAAGGAAAAAAAGTAAACAAAAATCCAACAAAAAGGTGCCATGGAAGGCTTACACTTTGAAAACCAAGTAATTTTCATGATTTTATAAGACAAAATGTTCAACTACTTCCCATGAGGTCTAGAAATATATTTAATTTGGTTCCAAAGGTGCAGATCAAAATCTTTCCATAGTTTAGCAATGAGAGTGGGCAGTTTCCCCACATGGTTTCATCCTCCATTTTATACTTAACAAAGGAACATTTATCTTTAGGAATCAAAATGAATCAAAAGTACAATGGCTATATACACATGTGAATGTGCATATGAAAAAATGCAAAAACAGGGTTTATTAGAGTGGGAGAATGAGAGTCTTAAAGAAAAAAAGAATTCCAGAGGTTCTGTAATTACTTTTATAACTGAAAAATAAATTAACCCATGGTGCCACCGCTCTCGTCCTATCTTTTCTTGTAGCATTTTAGTTAGTCTTGCCAGCATTATAGTGAAGCCATTGAGAGCAAGAGCTCTGAAGTCATACTGCCAGGCTTCAGTCTCAGTTCTGACACTTACTGAATCTTTGGGCAAATTAATTAAATCCTGTATGCCTCAGTTTCCATATCTGTATAATAGGAACACTGGAAAGTGCCTACTTCATGGAGTTGGTGTGAGAATTGAGATACTGTAATCTACAAAAACCACTTAGGAAAGATCCTGAATCATAGAATTCATGCAACAAGTATTAACATTTACTATGTCATAAGTTTTAGATCACTGCTGACAAGTTTGATTAGAAACTTAGCTGAAAGTTCTACAAAGCAGTCAGAAGAGCCAAACCCCCACAGGATACACCGGATACTGCTTTGATATCTGACCCACCACGAAGATCAAATCTGGCTTCCTGAGAGGTCTGAAAATGATTACTAACATGTCACAACAGGAAATGGAAAGTGAAAACACCAACGTGACCTGAAAAATGCCAATTTGCTAACATAAAATCATAACCTCAGCAAATCTGCTTCCCTGTTTACATCCAAAACCTGGTTAAATATTTGCATTCCTAATAAGCAACATATTATTGAAAAGACATGCTAAAACAATTTCCAAGTAACGATGTAGGTACTAAGCATTCAGAAGCTCTCCTAAATCATTTGACACATTTTTCAAGCAAAGAAAGTCTTTGAGTTATTAGACACGTGAGGTATATAAATGCAGAATAAGGCACATAAAACTCACATTGGTTAAATTACTTCCATACAGACCTCATCAAGAAACAAATTTCTAAATTAGCTCTTTGGAGATGAAAAGAAAATCACTTTTGGAAAGATTCAATAATCAATGACACAAGCCACAATGATAGTGCAGTAACTGAATGCAGAGCTCAGAAAGAGTTTACACAGTTTGCAGAAGGGAACTTCTGAATTACAGAAGAAAACAAAAAAAAACCCGGTATAGTCACTGTTGACTCAATTATAATAAATGTTCATATGTAAATGTAATTGTTTTCTATGTGTTCCAGTTTTAAAATGTTATACAAATGAAGCACATGCAAAATTAGTTTGACATTCTAAGGAAGCTTCTGGCCCAAGATCAAAATACAAACGTTTTACATACACACATCAACCTAAAGAAATAAGAACTCAATTATTTACTTTAAATTTGGGCAAATTTAGAGAAAGTAAATCCCACTCTCTGAATTCAAAGTTAATCTTTTCCTGCAACCTACTTCCATTCTATTCAAAGGTCCTTCGATGTCTCCTGGACCAAACAGGTGAAATATTACAGTATGTTCGAGGGTATATAGCTTATCAGCATGGACTTAACATCATGTAGGTACATCTGTTATACATAAACCAAGATAACAGCCTTGGCATCACAGTTGACCTAAAAACCGTGACCAGGACAGCTAGCCAATTTTCACTCAAAGAATGCAACTCACCTTGCAGCTCAGAGGCATAGCAAAATCGGTGGCTGTTTTCTGCACTGCCTTTGGATTCTGCATCTGTTTCAAACCCCAAACCTAGCTAACCCTGGGAGCTCCACCTGAAAAAGCTTGACACAAGAACTATCGCAATTTAAAAAATACCTGGGGTTTTCGACTGAAGAGGTTACGGAAATTTTGCCAGGTAGGACTTTTTTTTTGGTCCTCCTCCAAACACAGGAGCAGCATAAAGTTAAATCAGCTTGCGTTGGGCCCTAGAGTCAACCTGCTGCTACCCCAAATTAAAAATAATCTCCAACATCACTTTCTTTTTAAGAAACTAAAACTGAATCCATGGTCTAACTCAGGATGAAGTAGAATGGCATTCAACCCACCACACCCTCCTTCCTCAACACGCAGCCGGATTCCGGCCGCAGGCGAACTTAGATTAAGAGAAAGGTGCCGCAGGTTCCGGAGAAGACCAGCCCCGACCCACGGAAGGGGAAGAAAAGCAGCAAAAAATCCGGAGCCCGACAGGTGCGTCGGCGCGTGACGTCACCGCGTAGACGTGAACGGCCGTTCAGCGTCCGGCCGCCCCAATTCCTCCTCCTCCGGCCAAGCCAGCTCCGCTAAGGCGCCTATTGGGCAATGTGGAAACAGGGGGCGGGGCTCCAGGAGGAACCGACCGCGGCAGTGGGGAGCACCCCCCCAGGGGGCCGCTCTGGGTGTGAAACCTTTCCTGTGTGTTGGCCCGCGTCACTCTGTTTTGCTGTTTGCCCCGCTGATGACCTCGTGAAAGGACTGGAGGCGGCTGCCTCCGGAGAAGGCTAGAGACGCGCGCCTCCAGCAGCGCCCTCGAGGAGCTGCACTTCCACGCTGGGGAGAGAAGACACTGTCCCAGAGCAGCGCGTGAAACGCCGGCAGGCGTCGATCCCGAGACTGAGCACCAAAAGCAGCCGTCGACGAGTGCTAGTAACTAACACTTAGACCATGAGAAATGTGGGCCTTAGAATTCAGACCAGCAGCCCATGCTGCCTGTGCTTACAGGTCGCAGGCAGGGAATGCAATGGGGTCGCGTCGCCGCAGGCTTTGTGCCTAACGTACATGAAAAGAAAACCGATAACCCAAATTTAGCCATTATGCATTTTCAGAAATGATGCTGGCAAGTTATATATTTTGGACAAAATATATAACTTTTTTCAAAGTGTAAATTCAACTTATTATAACTGAATATGATATTGAATGGTTTGCATCGTGAGCATGATAGGATCAGTCACTTAGATTTTAAAAAAACCTGCTATATTTGCGTCATCTATATTTGGGTGTATTTTGCCCCTTGAAGCATGTGAAAGTAGGATGCAGACATTATGATACTTTACCCCCTGTATACTGTTTTATGCATCTACTAAAAGTAACAATCTCTTCAACACAATCAGAATACTATTATGGCCTGTGAAACTAAAGGGCCAAGTTATCTGCTCCCAACACTCCTAAAATACAGTGGTTAAACAGGCAAAAGGTAACAGTTGTAGGTATTCCAGTTCAAAAAGTAGTAGAAAGGAAGATGGAGTCACTGTTCTCAAATGCACAGCCACCTAACACAGGTGATGAAAGGGTGCCCCAATCCTCCCCATTACAGTAGTTGTTGGGGGGGAGGGGTTGCTGTTAATGAGAAAAGGAAACCCCCCTTTGTAATAACCTCACCCATGAGGGTTTTATGCCTTATGAGGCTCGAGTACCAGCTTTTTCAGCCCTTACCTATTTACACCAGCTGACAACCTCACAGATTCAAGTCAACCATTTGCAATCACTTTCGGATTCAGGTTTTTCTCAGTGTAACTTTATTTCAGAATCCCCTTTGCCCTTCCCTGTGGCTAGGCCTTGCATAAAAATAGGAGTTAATGCAGTAGGTTTCCTTAACAAGCAGGCCAAAAAAAAAAAAAAAAACCCTCCAAAAGTTCTTGCTATCTAAATCCTGAAACAATGAGGTCTAGTCACCCAACATGTGCAGTAATCAAAGAACCATTCACGTGACCTTTTCAGGAACAAGGAATTCAGCTTGTAATTAAAGTAAACTATACCCTACTATAACGAATATTCTAAAAATTCTTAATCTGGTTTATTTGGAAAGCCTAAAGATTAAAAGGTCTTCTAAGGACATTTGTTAGAACCTGCCAAATTTAGAGATTCTCTCTTGTTGCCAGGAAAATCTACATTCTAGGAGAGGCATTCTTTGGGGTGCAAAGAGTTGAAAATTATAAGATATTAGGCAAAAGAGTTTTATTCTTTCCTAAATTTTTGTAACATAAAATGCTGAGTAGTACCCGGGTATTACCTGCTTCATGTTGTGTGAGAAATTACCTCAATGCAGTGATACCCACCAAATATACTACCAGGTGAGTTATCCTAGAGGTCATGGAAAGAAAGGCTAAGACATCATGAGAAGCACAGGGGTAGAGGGGAGAAAATTAACATACTTAGCACAGGGTAGAAATAGATGGGAAGACCCTTGAATTGAAACCTGTGGTTATGCAGTGTTCCTATACCCCGTCTTTTTTGGCACATTGGCCTTCTTGTTGATAGCATTGTAATTGGGCCAGAGTTGAGGTTTGAGCTAGGGACCAGAGATGGAAGGTGCCCAAGCCAGTGACACACTCTGGCTCTATTGGAGCCATACACTGGCGAGAATTTCTATCCACAGCAGTAGCTTGCCAGTTAATCTGAGCAGGTACAGGTTTCGCACTGCTTGAGGAGGACCTGTGGGACACAGTATGACTGTCACCACTAGGTGGCAGAACTAAGACCTGTGAATGTTGAATGTCTCCTGTATATTTAGTGCGTCAGGAATATATAATGCTTAATGAATATTAGTGCCTCTTGTATGTTTAGTGAGTCACGAATATTAAGCATCTCTTGGTCATTCCAGCCTTTTTATGTTCTCAAGTATATGCCCTACTTTTTATCTGTCCACCATGTGTCGCAGGTTAGTAACTTATATGTGCTTAACACATGACTTTTGTCCATCCTGTTTATATCTTTTCTTCCAGGAAGAATTGAAAATTCTCAGACAATACAGTCCTGGGCTTCAGAGCATGGTGACAATGCAGTCAAATTTCTTATGACTCCATTACTTCTATCACGATGGATTTAGTGGAGCCACAGTAATTCCAAGAACAATATATTTTTTTGTTGTTTTACTTGGGAAACTGTTGAACAAGTTCCTTAGATTTTTTTTTTTTTTAGGAAAATGTTGAAAAGCAAGCAAAAACTTTGCTAAACTAAGTGGAATTTTTCACAAGAGATTTCCAGATATTATATATTTTCTTCTCTCACTGCAGATATATTTCCTAATTTTGGAAAGAGGCACATAGACTCTGAGAATAATAGACAATAGTCACAGTTTATTAATCAATTATATGCACTTTCTGTGATCCTTTTATAAATAAATCCTAAATCCTTTTATGGTAGTATATTTGTTCCTACATGGGGATTATTTCAAGTATCTTTTATAAGTGGGCAAGAACAAGTCTACTTGTACATTTGCTTCTGTAACATTGTTTATATTGTGCGCTACCTTATTCCTTTATCAGAACTGTTTACTTTAAAAGCTGTTGTTTCTGACATACATAACCATTGTGTCAGGCATTCTCAACTTTCACTTCGGAACCATCGGAACCATCTAGGGAGCTTCAAAAGAGATACTCTGGCTTGGGCCCCACCTCGGTAATTCTGTTTTAATTGTTCCAAGTTTGGACCTGAGCAAGCATATTTTTAATTACTCCCAGTTAATGAGCAGGACTTGGTCAGAACCACTACATTAGACCTGGAACATTCTATTTAAGCAAAGAGCTATGTGATAGTTTGGTGATAAAATAACAGATTAAGGAAGAACTTTCTCTGTAATTCCTCTGGAATTTTTGTTAGAGAATCTGGTGGTGTTAAACCCCCACTTCAACAGACTTGGATGTTTCAGATGGTTAAGAATTACAGCTAGATTCTTTGAACATTTTCTTTATGTGCTAAATAAGTACTTCCAACAGAATCTTATTCCTTCTCAACAAATGTTAGAGAAGGGATCCTGTTAATTGAGGTACTCAACCAGATCCTTTACTTGGTGGGGGATGATAAAGAAGGAGTTTCCAAGGGCTGAGATGATACCCAATAAGGAGTTTTTATAGGTCCAGCTGTGGGCTTTTTAAACTACATATTAAAAAAAATACCAGTGAACCTGATCGCTGTACTCTGCTCCTGGAACCTTAAGGGGATAGGCATTTGTATTAGTATTCCAGAAATTTAGTGGTTTGAAATAGCTCATTAGTTTAGAGTTCTTCAGGTTAGAATTCCAACACAAATCTCACTGGCAAAAATGAAGTTGGCGGAGTTGTGTTTCCTTCTAGAGGCTCTAGGGACGAATCCGTTTCTGTACCTTCTGCAGCTTCCGAGGTTACATCTGGGCCCATTGGCCCCTTCCTCCATATTCAAATTTAGTTATGGTGGGTTGAGTCCTTCTCAAGTCCTATCATTCTGACCTTTTTTCATACTTACATATCCCTTGGACTCTGACTCTCTTGCCTTCCTCTTTTACTTCTAAGGACCTTTGTGATTACATTGAGCCTGCCTGGATAATCCAGAATCACCTCACTATTTTAAGGTCATTTGATAAGTAACTCTAATTCCCCCTTGCCATGTAACCTAATATATTCACACATTCTGGGGATGGGAGGGTGGAGCAGGGACATCTTTGACCATTATTCTGCCTACTATAAATTGCTTTTGATTAAGTTAGCTTTTGACCACAGATGTTATATGCATTTTTATGATTTTATTTATCTTTAGAGGGGAAGGGAAGGAGACAGGGAGAGAAGTATCAATGTATGGTTGCCTCTCGTGCGTCCCCTACCGGGAACTGGCCTGCAACCCAGGCATGTACCCTGACTGGGAATCAAACCGCGATCCTTTGGTTCGCAGGCCCACACTCAATCCACTGAGCTATACCAGCCAGGGCTGTTATATGCATTTTTAAAAGCCCTCTGTATGGGTGGAGAGATTGGTTGAAGGTGGTCAAAAGGTACAAACTTCCAGTTTTAAAATAGGTACTGGGATGTAATGTACAACATGATGACTAGTTAGCACTGTTGTATGGTATACATTAAAGTTATTGAGAATAGGTCCTGAGTTCTCAACACAAGGAAAGAGACCCTTTTATTTTTTGCATCTATTGAATATTTGAGATGATGGAGGTTAACTTACTGTGGTAATCATTTCACATATGTAAGTCAAATCATTAAGCTGTATCCCTTAAACTTAGACAGTGCTATATGTCAGTTACAGCTCAACAAAACTGAAGGAAAAAACAAAAATAAATACAAAGCTCTCCATATACAGGAAGTATTTGGAGACAGGTAAAATAAGTCATGTGAGTCAAGTCAGGTTCTTCTACTTTAACTCATGTTTTTTTTAGAATTGAGCCAAAGCAGTAATAATGAAACTGCCAATATTCATATTAGCTTTACTTATGCCCGACTGGCCAACCAAAAGAACTTTGGAAAAAGGAAAGGGGGAAAAGAAGAAAAACTCAGTGCTACGAGTTTACCGATTCCAACCAGGTCTGGGACTGCTTGTTCACTAGTCTAGCTTTCCCTGGTAGACAGAGAGAAACAAATGGTAGGCATTACCAGTAAGTGGAGGTGATATAAGCCATTCCCTTCTGCCAGCAATTCCACCATGCTGAGCGTGGCAGGTTGTAATGTGCTATTTCGTAAAACTGGTAAAATAAATAAAAAAGAGCACTGGGAATCACCTTTCAGTTTCTTGTAAGTTCTTATTCTCTGACCTTAGTCAAGTTGCTGTAAGTTTTCTTTAAAGTAAAAAACCTGGAGATGGAATTATTTCCCATAACCGTTTAAAAAATACATTAAAAAACAGTTCTACAGAAAATCAGAAATGTACAGAGCTATATAGATCTGTTTCATGTGTTTGTGAGCTGTTTCAGACAAAAACCTTTGATTTTATTGCTTATATTTTACATACATTGGCAAGAAGGAGGAAAACAGATTAAGATGTTCTGTTAGAAAAATAGTGATATGGCTCTAGTCTAGAATTTCCTTCTGATGCCATCAGCATCAGGGATATAGTTGAAAATGACCTTCTCTTGTCCTTTTCCTTTTCCCCTAAGAAAGAGTGTGAAATTACCTTTAATAGATTTGTACTCCTGATTACATTCAAAGCTTTTGACATTGAAGACAATTTTCTAGTTTCATGTGATTGTTTCCTACAAAACTCCTATCTAAGCCTCATTGGAACTTGATATACTCTGAGCTACTTCAACCACGGTTACATCCTCAATTCAGACTCATAAGGTGACTCCTTTCTCAGGCTCTGCACAGCTAAGGACTCAATGATTTACTTTATTCCTCCTAAAAATAGATTATAATCTATCTCCCTCTTCAGATAGTCAGCTCCTCTCTGAGCTCTTTCTTGCGGGAGACCCAACCCAGAAAGCGAGAAACTCAAGAACTGATTAGATAACTGTTTTATCTTTGCATATTGAGCTAGGCCTACCTAATTAAGATTAATAAATTAATCAGACTATTACAGTTTAAGTCCAAGCTCTATATAGCTAATGGTTGGTTCAAACTATGTAAGGCTAGATAAGGAGGATTTCCAGAATTGGTTTAAAACTAAAGATTCCTCTCTTAGAATGTAGGGAGATACAGTTCTAAATGCAAAGACATTTTTTTTTTCTTTCTTGGATGTGAGTATTACATGTCTACAGCAGATCTGGATTTTAGAGCATGCATTTACTCATTTAAGGTTTTAAGCCTTCAATCACAAAAGATTGCTTGTATGTGTATAGTCTGATCAAATACATACACCTGCACAAACACATGGTCTTATTAATAACTTCACAAAGGGAAAATACTCAATGTAAACCTACTATCAGTTATTTGCTCTAATTTATTATCTTTTAGTTTGTTTCATCTTGCTGCCTGCTTTCTGGGAAGAATGAATAATACGTATGTCTATCCACATCATTTTCTTACTCTCAATCTGTGTGAATAAATGACAGTGTATTTCTGAGAAATCTCTAGCAGAGGAACACTCTAGTAATATAGGTAGTGCCTTTCCACTTGGCATAGTATATAGTACTCTTAATAAAGGTTTAAGGAATTTTCATTTTTTTCTATCAGAAAAAGGCCTACACCTATAACTTTAAAATCATTTTTGGTATACAAGTTTACAAATAATTATTAAAAATTTTAAGATTATTTTAGTGTCAGTATTTCTCAAAACAAATATTGTTATAGTATTGCTTAATTATTAAAATTTTTCTTTTTTAAGTTGACAAAATGAACAAGAGATCAATAGGTAATTAAAAGAGAAATTCATAAATAGATACAAATATAAATAATAAACTTACATATGATAAAGTTTACATTTCAAATCAGTGGAAAAAGAAATCACACTTAATTAGTAATGCTGGTATGACTAGCTTTCCCCTCAAAGATTATAAAGTTAGTCTCTTTATGTTAATCACATATAAAAATAAATTTCAAATGTATTAAACTTACGAATTAAAATACAATAATATTAAGATTATTTGGATGACTTTGTGGGTGAGAGAATATTTTCTCAGTAAAATTAGAAACCTAAATTACAAAATAAAACCCTCACAGATTTAATCTTCTACAGATTTTTGTATGGCCAAATCTTTGACCATACAAAAGTATCAAAATGTTAGTGAATATCAAAAGATTAGTAAGAGACTGTCAAAAATATTTGTTCCATAGTATGGCAAAGGGTTTCTGTATTTTACAAATAGTGCCTACAAATTGATTTTTGAGAAAGGTAACAAAATATAAAAGGGACAAGGGATATAAAAGGAAGAAATTCAAAATTTTTGCAAAATTAAAAGAGAAATATCCAGTGGTGGTAGAAATAGGCACTTTTGTACAAAGCTATTGGGAGTTTGAATTTCTTAAACTTTTGGAAAATAATCCAGGATGCAGTAGATAGTCTACAAATAGGCCAACATTGATCCCTCACCTTCATGTAAATCTTTCCTGCCCTTGAGCCTTGTTTTCACCAAGAATGCATCATATGTAACACTATACCTATACCTGGTTGGGCCTTTAAAAGACTGGCACCTTCTACTTCCTCCCTAAATGAAGTCAACTTTTATGAAAGGGGTATGACTATCCTGAGACTATAATGTTGTGAGCAACCTAAGCTACCTGTGTGTGTATTGGGTGTGGGAAGGGTGTGGAGAGAGAGAGTGAGTGAGTTGTGGAGGTGTACCAAGGCACCAGACATGTGAGTGAAGCTTCTTGGACCATCCACTACAGCATGGTTGTCCACTGTATGAAGCTAAGTGCGTGAGCCCAGTCAAAGCCATGTGGAGGAAAAGAACCACCCAACAACCTGCTCGCTTTCCTGGCCACAAAATTGTGAGGAAATAATAATCATTGTTTTAGGTCACTGTGTTTTAGAGTGGTATGTTACCCAGCAATATATAACCAAAGCACAGGAGTATCTATTAAAGTAAAAGAAAAGAAAAAAAAGCATACTTTTTGACCCAGCAAACCGGTTTAATAGATTTTGGTGCATCCATTTAGGGAATATTAATATCATTAACAAGAATTAGTTATCTCTAGAGATATTCATGATATACTGTTAAATAAAATGCAAGTTGCAAAATATGTACACTATAATTTCATTTTAAAAGATTAAAATATACATAGGAATAAACACTCATGTTTTTATAAGCTTACAGAAAAATGTAGATGATATTTGTAAAACTCTTAACATTGGCCTCTTGGAGAAATAAGCATAGGGGGAGTTCTGGGGATAGAGACTACAGGCCTTATTTTTGTATACTTGTGTTATTTGGTAGTTGCAAGGAGCAAAGACTTTGTTGTTTGAAAGAAAAATCCAATAAAATATTTAAATAAAAGGAATGAAAGAAATTCCAATATTCTTGTTTAAAAAGAAAAAAATATTAAATTCTTCAGAAGTATATAAACCAGAAAGGGAAATCATCAGGTAATGCTCTTAATCCAGATTACAATAACTTGTTTTATTTACTCAACAATATATCAGGAGCACCTTTCTATGTCATTAAGAATAGATCCAGATGACCCTTGCAGTGGCTTCAGAATATTCTATTGTTTGAATATATTATAATTTATTTAATCAAGTCTTCATTGTTAGAATTCACATTTTTTCTAGTTTTTCTGGTTATAAAAATAATGGTTATCCTCATAATACATGTTCACCCACTTAGGAGTGAACTTGTTGATATATATATTGCTAGCCTGCCTTCTATAAAGACTCTCAGTTTATATTCCTACTAACAATTTATGACAAGAGCAAAACCAATTGTCTAAGGAGGTATCTCACTAACCATTCTTCATGAAAGCAGCCAAAAGGAATTTGCTAGCTTATCAGTTGGCAAATGTTTTCATGTCACTTTGGTGTACAAAGGGACACAGGTAGAACTAGAGTTATAGTGCATTCAGACACCAAAATTACTACTAATGGGGGGTGGAAGACTCACAGTAGGTTAGCCTAGAAGCGAGAAAATGAGGAAAACAATTTTTTTTGTGTAGAATTTGAAGAGTAAGTAAACCAAAGCAGATTTTCTCCAGTTTACCAGGTTGAACGGCTTGCAGTGCCATCTGGCAAAAAAAAGCCCCAAACTTTCCATTTATATGCTAGGAATAGTTTGTCTTCTAAGCACAAGTAAACCAAAGATTGGTAGGAGAACTCAAAGATGGTCTTGGTGTTCATGTGTTGGGGAAGAATATAAGGGAGAAGGAAACAGATTTCTCTAGAGCAGAGATCCGAATCATTTTACCTCTCAGGTCTCTGGCAAAATCTGCGGTCTCTCCAAGCTACATACAACTCGTGGATAATGGATACAACTTGGAGTTGTATCACCCTCCTTCAGCTTCAAGTTTGGAATCCCCAATATCTCAGGGTAAGGCATTTCAATGGTAGGAATAGCCAGGACAACATTCTTCTTATATGAAACTATGTTTCTACCTTAGAAGGTCCTGCAATTAAGGAAGGTACTTAGAGTACCAAACTTTCAGTATACTGGCAATTGATTTATACACACATTAGATGTATGGATGCAGAAAATCCCGTTGTACCTTAAAATTTATTTTCAAGACTCAAAAATACTTGCTTGTTTTAGTCATCCAAAATGTACTAGAAAAAGGCTTGCTTTTTAATAGACGAATTACTTTTTAAAAGTGGCATCCCTAAATAAAAGTCTTCAGATTTTTTTAAAAAGTTATTTTCTCTGTGTAGTATGCCTGGGACAAATCTATAATATGCTTTATTTCAAATCAACTTGTAGCCCTTGTTTCGTTCTGCCATAGGGCTTCCAACTTCACACTTCGGCCTTTGCTTTTGCCTCTCCCACCTGTGGCCCGGCCC
>PVKM010017813.1:0-25569 GCA_004027735.1 Carollia perspicillata
GACTTCTCCTCCCTTCCCCCTTGTTAAGGGCAGTACAGGGCAGTATCTGTTCTTCCCATTAGAACCTGGCCAACTAACAGGTCCCATACGGTGGTCAAGAAACCACATAGGGCTGGCAGTTACAGGAGCTGAACACCCTGCCAGCCAAGGTATCCAGCCACCCTTTCTGCTTCCCCTGAGAATCATGGGTAGCTCTCAGGAATTTTAAAAGTCTGAATTACAAATTTAGGCAGTTCCTCCAGATTCCCTTAGGGTTTCTGGGTGGTTGGGGGAGAAAAGGCCTTAGGAGGAAAGGAAAAGAACAGAGGCTGTCGAAGCTGCAAAGTTTTACCTTAGTACTTCATTGTGGAGCATGGCTTTTTTCTGAGTGCCAAATTCCCTAGCAAAATAATTGGAATATAGCCCCTGGACTTTCTATGTTGCCATAGTAACAAGTGTGCTTCTGTAACATCTGATTAACCCTGATAGGAGACAGGACATACCCAGATGGAAGGTCAGCCAGGATGGAATTCCAGAGGTTGAATTCTTGGAACTGGAACCAAGATGGTCAAGATAGTTTACCTGAAGTAGCCAGAAACAGGGAGAGGTAGAGGAAGGCCCAAGCCAAGTCCTTAGAGTAGGCCAAGGATCAAAGCTGAGATTGGTGAGAACCAGACTAGAAAACGAAAATGAAGCCGGCAGGTTGGAAGCTAGGCAGAACTGGAACTGAACAGGGCTCGGATTAAAGGCTTGGAAGCAAAGTGAGGAGGCTCTAGGCAAGTGCCATAAACTAAGCTGGAATGTCTGCTCCGTATTTTATTACCTGCCTGTCATGTGGCTCATGGTTGTGTCAACCTAGTTTAGGAGACCCAAGGCAAACATCCAGTTAGGAGTATGAAATTCATCGAGTCACAGACAGCTTTCCATAGAGCATCTCTCATGTACCCATTCAGGCGGGCTGCTCCTACCCATTCCAGGACACTGTTAGATCTCTGGCAGGGTTTCTCACAAAGTCCAAATGCGTAGATTGTTTATAATGCATTACTTTTTAACGAAGATAATTTGTGTTGCCATAAAAAGGAAGCCTGGATTTAATGGAGAAGCTCACTCAAAATCATACTACAGGCCGTCACTTCTAGATATGTTTCCAGGAGCAGCTAAGTTCATCCGTGGTGGCTTCTTGCTAATTTCTGTCTGTAATGATGACGCTTCTTATCTCGTCCCTAAATTTGGGGTTGGGTTTTGTTCATCTGTCTTATTTGGGATCTAAGTCATCTTTGCACTTAGTCAAAATTGCTAAAACTTAATATCCAGGTATTTACTTACTATTCAGCTCTCATGTATTGAGCTTATACTATTGATCGATTCAGTAGTGTAATCAATACATATGGGGTGCCAATTATGTGCCAGCACTGCTTTAGGTATTGGTGATATCAAGCTGATTAAGATAGAGATCCCTCCCTCGTGGTGTTCACTGTCTAGTGGGAGCAAGGGAGAGACCGTTCTGGAACAGGACACTGTGTGCGGGCACGCACAGGAGGTCGTGGGGCTACCCTGGAAGGGGCGGGTTTCTGCCAAGTTATTAAGTGTGAGTAGACATTAGCTGGTTTAAAGGTGTTAACTCAAAACTGACCTAACCCTGTGAACTGTGAGCTTATTTCTATACTCTGTCTTTGTATTTTTTCATGACTACTTTTAATTTCAAGCATGTGGACCAGACCAAGCTCAGGAAGTATGTTTCAGGTGTCTAAGCATCACCTGTGTCATCAGAATTCTTTTAGTAACTGCTGAAGATATTAATCTTGGGCATCACTAAAATCTCTAAGTGAAATGCATAGCCATCCAATGAGTTAGAACAGTGAGTTTTACCCAGTGTGCCACATGAATTTTTAAAGCATGCAACACCTCACTGTTTAGTCAGGGGCACCGCCCTCTTTTCCCTTAGATTGTCAAACAAAAAAATGATAACAGCCAACACAACAATAGCCATCCAGTGCAAATGAATCAAAATTATATACCCATTTTTTGTCAGGTCAGCAAAGAATATATTTTGTGGTGTGCTACAGAACTTTAGTAATTACTTTGTGTGTGCCGTAACATGAAAAAGGTTGAAAATTGCTGGATTAGAACATTATTACAAATGGGCTGATGGGTTGTGCCTCGTTAAGACATTATTTTTCACCCAAGGTGTTTGGGCTTGAGTAACAAGCTACCTCATGTCCCATTTACTAAAACTTTTACTTTGTATGCAAATTAACTATTAGTTGGCCTATTTTTTAATAGGCTTGAAGTTTTATTTTATTTTGAATAATCATACTTAACATTATTTGATGAGTTTGTAATGATTTACATTATGAAAAATTTAACAACAGTAATTGTGCAAAAATTTATTTTTTCTAAGATACTATAAAACATGCAACCCATAACTAAGATCTAAAGGCAATTATACAAATAGGACCTAAAAATGTGAGTAAACTGGATCTTTAAATTATTACCAATTATGAAACATTGCAGCTAGAAATATGTCACTATTTTAAACATATACTTCGATAAACCCATACTTGGTGACTCTTTGGGCAGAGTCGCTGTTAGTATAAGGCTCTCCTCTCCCTTTGTGCAGACATCTAAGAGGGGGGTCCAAGACGGTGCTCAGAGACATGAAATCAGAACGAGGGCTCCTGATGTCTCGTCCTGCAAAACATCCTTCACTTCTTGTTTTTCAAACAGTGGATTGAGACTAGGTTATGAAACAAATCTGTGTATCACAACCATTATTTATTTTTTTAATGGAAACAACATAATAAATCTGATGTGATGCTACACTGGAGAAAATAAAGCACCTCAGCAGTAGGAAGGAAAGATATTCATAAAGCTTTTGTATTTCTTACAGAGGGCCCTGGTCAAAAGTGTTTGAGAGCCACTGTCTTAGAAAATTCAGTACAAGTGGTAATTATGTTTCAAGAGAGGCAGGGCAGGTCAAGAAGTGCTTATAGGAGTTCAGGACAATAAAACATGGAGAAATCTGGTGAAGTGGCTGACCTGGAAGAAAGCCATCTGTAGCTAAAGAAAAGTCCCTGGTGAGGAACATGAACAGAGTGTTCCCGGGAATTTGAGGACTGGTAATGGCTGCAACCACCCCTGAGGCTGCCACCACAAGCCTTAGTTGTAGTGCGGGTATCAGAGAGTGCCTTCTCTTCCTCATTTTCTACAGGGTGGTGTGAGAGGAAAACCAGCCACAGTGGATGCAGAGTGGATGCGGTTTGAATGTCTTGGTAGGGCCGAGTGATGGTGCTCCGGCCACCACACTCCGAAAGGAATGCAGCTTCGTTCTGTGGACTTGCTACCCGTGGTGTCTCTTGAAGTCAGTTTATTGAAGCTTCTGCCCTAAGTTTTTGGCCATTATTTCAAGATAATCTGTCCATTGTTGAGTTTTATTATCTATAGGTAAACATGGCATTTCAATGACACTAGCAGGTGTCAAAAACAGAGTAAGTGTGGTAACTTCCAGGGAGTTCTTTCTCTCTCAGAGAAAGAGCCATTGCTCTGTGTTTCTGAATGCACTTGGAGCCTTCCAGACTTGGACTATCGGGGGCACTTTGGGCCACGTAGATGTTGGTGAACTCTAACCACCTGTGAAGACTAACATGATTGTGTGTACTTTCAGACTAGTTCCACCACTCTACAAAAGCCACATTGAAACGTCACTACTAAATATCAATGGCATAACCCAATCTTTGCTTGTTGAATATTGTACTAGTGGAACTTGCATTTTGTGGACTGTTGAATGCATTCCAAGGCCCAGATTCTGTTATATATGTTCATCCAAGTGGACAATGTCTCCCCTCTCTTTAAAAGGATAGTTGAGCAAGCTCTATTCCCAGCTTGGATTTTTAGAAGGGACCAGAAATGACAATGAGGCCCACTGGCTTTGGGCCAAGGGTAGTCATGTTCAGAGAAGTAAACCAAATATGTTGGGAAAGCCATGCAGCTCCACGAGCATCCTCACCCAACCCCTGGGCCAACGCTGGAGTCCAGGAGGGAATCTAGTGGACCGATCACCTGGAAGATCTCAGGTGTGCCCGAAGTGTGCACAGCCAAACATGTTCTGTTCTAGCAGGTGCCGTCTGTAAATGCCCATGATGATTAGCCATGGTTAATAACAGGGGGACCAAGGACAATGACTTAGCAGGTCATAGCAAACAAAAGGACATGACAGGCTGGAAGTACGCAGAATTGGAAGTCTAGGTAGCCTTGAGGGAGCTACAGCATCACACAGAGAACTGCGTGCACATACTAGAACCAGGCTGGAAAGCAAAGTGTTAGATCCATGTAATTGGGGAAAACAGGAAGAACTGGGGGTACCATGGTCCCAGGAAATCAGAATTCAGTTTCTGGAAAGGTCACTGAAGGTCAATTAATAAAAACAGTACTAGTAAAGAAGTTGTGACTTTTCACCAATGGCAGAGGCTGTTGACCCCGTTGTGATTTCAGATCCTCGCTGTAGGCAGACAAGAGGTGTTGGTAGATCTTGAGTCTTGCATTTGCACCTTCTCAAAAATACATACTGATGGTATTGTACAAGCACAATAAAATAAAGAGGTCTTATTCATTCGTTATATATGCATGTCAGTTGGCATTAATTTGGGCTAATACCAAGGAGCTTATCTACACACACGCACAAAAATAGTGTTCGACTAAAGCAATAATTTATACCAGGCGATACTTACCTGGTATTGCCCACTCCAGGCATCAGAGCCCTGACACTAACAGTCAGATGTGTATATAACAGTAACTGAACGAGTAAGAATTATGTGTTTTATATGGCTTTCTCTAATATAATTTCATTATATAATTATGTAAAATTGGGATCTGTTAAAAAAAATTCTGGTTCTTCTTTACTAACGAACTAGAAAAATCTCTTTAGCTCATTGTAGTTAAACTAGTAATTTTTATTCTGGTCTGAATTTACCTCTTTTTCCAGTTCTTCTGACCTCCTTTTCACTCACCGTGTTCTTGTTCCCACCTGAGATGTTCACCTTGCCTTACCCTTTATTCTTGATCACCAACTGTATTTTTAAGGTGGCTCTGAAAACTGTGTCCTCCAAACCCATGATCTGCTCATGTCCACAGGTCAGGCCTAGTTCTTCTCCTGACCTAAGCGTTCAGTTCTCTTCGCGGTCAACATTCTCTCCCATTGTCTGTGGCCACATTCCACAACAATGCGGTGGTGGAAGGGGGCTTATTCTGCCCCCTTTGTGAGGAAACGTGCCTTTCTGATGAGGGCGCAAGCTGAATGTGCTCCTCCCAGTGGGCAGGATAGTGGATGCTGTCCCGCCCGTGTGACTCCTGTCACCTCTGTGTGGCACTGCTGTGTGCCTCCAGCAGCTGCCTAAGAACGTCTTAATTAAGCATTTAAAGCAGCAGTCACACTGGCCACACAGACGGCGTTTCATTTGGCCTTTCCAACAACCCCGAGACATAGATCCTATTATCCTGCAAAGACGAGAGAACTGACCGGAGTGCGATGCACGAAGGCAGCAGAAACCAGCCATCCAATTAAGTCCCAGACTCTTTCCTTTAAGATGGGTTAGGTCACTGCACCGCACAAAATCATTAGACACTGGAAACTTTCCATGTAAACTTGGCCTTGGCCTTACAGCCTATTTTATTTTAAAATAACATAATCTTTCTGGTTTCTGTTGTTTTATTTGGTTAGTTTCTGATGGGTCACATTACATACAACAATTATCACTTATCTAATTCAAAGTATAAATGATTCCAGTGAATGAAAGCAGAAGCAAGTAATCAATCATAATGAGATAAAAAATTATGCAAATCTTCCCAGTGTTTAGCTAATTCTGAACAATCCATATAATTACTATGCACAATATTTTCAGAAAAACCAAAGGCATTAAACTAAAACAAAATTTTCCAAAACTGGATAGTTTGAATAAGAAGTGAGAAATATAGTTATATTTATATACTAATAAATTCTGCCAATTTTTAAAGTAAAACATGTTTTAAATACTTTTTGTTATCTGTACTGGTTTATTTGCTCTAAAAGCATTTCCTTATCTCTTGTGTGGTCTTATTAGAAATTCTAACCCCCAGCCAGACAAGCCATGTGTCTATCCACTTGGACAGTTTATATTCCGAGCATTTCTTTGTCAGGTACTGAATGGATAGGAAAAGAATACTGACAAAAGAAAATGCAGTAGCATGGGCATGTGTTTATTTATAAACGGCATATCATGTCTATTATGATAACAAATATTACTATGTTTATGTGTACCCATTGATATGTGCTGTGTCATGTAGAATATATACTAATATAAATATAAATATGTTTAGACGTGTAGTCAATACAAGGCATATATTGCCCCCCTCAAAAAGATCCGACGTAAGCTGTGCAGGCAGTCCAGACCGACAGAAGTTGATGATGTTTCTTAAAGAAACACAAGGTGCTCTGCTCGCATTTTTGTTTCCTCTTTGGTTTTCCTGAGAGCGCACATTGTTGGGGGTTTCCTCCTCCTCCCCACGTGGCTGCCGCTCCTGCTGGCCCAGCGACCTGGAATAAGAAGCCTAAGTTGAGACGATTGGAGACAAGTGATACGGTAGAGGAAGTGCTAATAGAACGGATCACCTTCGATAAGATTTGGGGAAGATCTACATGATTTTAATACAATATGATAAGCGGATATGTCTTGGAATCCATAATTTTCTGCACCACTGAAACAATATAGCAGTTTTTTAAACTTTGAATAGTTTGATAAATAGGTTGTATGCACTAATTCCAAATAATCTCAAAATATAGCAGAAATGACACGTTTCTACTCTTTTCTGAGTAGAAGTATCACGTTTCTGATCAGTTGTGGATGGAATGTCTATATAATGAAATTGTCACTTAATCATGTTAATAAATTTGTTTTACATGCATTTGAAGGTGATTTTTGAAGCTCTTCATGTGACCAGAAAAAAATACCACGTTACCTACTTTTTCAATAAGTGATTTGTGTATAAGATAAATGCTTCTTGGTGAAACTGATTGTATTTTTTTTAATTTAGCCTATTACAGTGGTATAGTGATAGGCTATCTAATACGTATTCTTCCCTGTATTCGGGAAAGGACTCTGACTCACTCACGGCGAGTCAACTCCAGTGTGGTGTAGAGGTTGTGAGCACATGTTCTGGAATCCGCGTTACTTTTTGTTGTGAACGCAGGCAAGACAGTTAGCTGCTGTAGTGCTTGGGTGCTCCTTCTACAACGTTGCAAAGATAACAACACTCGAGTAAGAGTTGTGTGAGAGCCATGTGAGATGATTCATGAGAATGACAACATATGAGACATGGTGTGTAGTCGATGCCAATTCATACCTGTATTGCCTCTTCATATAATGCAGTTTTGTTAATATTGTAGGCATGATTCTTGAAAAGTGTTTCCTAGTGAGGTTGGCCTGTCATTTCCTTTTCGGACGCCATTTTTATCGACTATTTTTGATGCCCTTTCAATACCAGGGTTCTGTTATTTCTGCCAGGTGAACCAGACAGCTCTCTGTTTTCTTCCATTTTCCAGAAGACAAAATAACCTTCAGATTTCCATTTAATTAAAGAATGAAATTTTTTCTGTAAACCATCATTGTATTCAAGGTTCCTATGGATATAGTTCTTTGACAACTTTTCCATTTCTTTCATGGCTTTTCAAATATTTCACTTAAATTAATTTTAATCATTTGTATTTTCCTAAAATGTTTTTACCATACAGTAATAAATTCAAATTTATTAAAGTTGTATATAATATTTTCTTTAAAAATTTTAAGCCTCCTTAAAATCTGTTACTATCTTTCAATTATGTTACAAAATTGATATTTGCTATTCTTCACCTTTGTTCAGCACTAGTAGCAATTTCATTACCAGGATTAGCATAGACAAGGTCTAGAAATATATCAATAAAAAATATCTCAATAGTTTGCTCTGTAATTTACACATTTCCATTTTTATGAGTCCCTTCCTCCTTATTTCTTTTACTTATTTTAAAGTTACTTTTTCCTATTTTAATGCTTAGTTTACTCATTTCCCTTCTTTTTAAATTTGAAGTCAAGGCATTTCATGCCAAGGAACTATGAATTTTACCCTAAGTAGATTTCGATCCCATCCCATACCTTTAATAAGTCTATTGTTTTCATGTTCTTTTTTAACTTCTTTACATCAAGAAAAAGTTAAAAAGAATGCTTTTAATTTTTAAGTATCTTTTTCATATCTTTCGAATATCAATTCCTAGTTTTATTACACAGAGCTCAGAGAATGTGGTCTGTAGTTTCCTATTTCCTTTCCCTTTAATCGTTTGATCATTTCAGCAAGAAACCTGAAAAAAAAACTGGGAGTTAAACACAGACACCATATTGGGCATGAAAGTTTTCTTTTATCTTTCTGTCTTTAAAGAAAATATGCAAGCTTGGTACTAGCATAAGATAGCAGATAAACTATTACTGTCCTTTATCTGCTTACTGACGATAGTATCAACTGAACTATCATTAATGCTCAATCCAGACTACAATTTGTTTTAGTTAACTCAGTATGCCTACTTTCATAAATTGTTAAGGATTTTAGAATTGGGTGTTTTTTTTTTTAACTTCTATGTGGTGAGCTCATTTTTCTGCTCTTGAATATGAAAGTATTATTCATGTTATTACTCACTTATGTAATTTAATTATTTAAAGTACTGATTACCTTTCATTTGTTATCATTTGAATTTACTTTCAATATTCAAATTTCTTACATGCCTCAGTTCCACTTCTAAGAATATTTCTGTTTTGTGTGTCTCATCGTGACTTTTGTAGAACATGGTCGGAGAGTGGGCGTTACCAGAAGAAATGGCTGATCGCTTACCGCCCTCCAACAACTCTATATTGGGCCACGTGATTCACAGACTCGTCGAAAAATCTCTTCCCCCTCAAGTCGAATCAACAGAACCTGAATTACCTTCCTTTGCTATTAAAGGGTGCATACTGGGGAAAACATTTAGTGGAAAAACTACTGTTCTGAAGTTTCTGCAAAGAGGTATAATTTCTGTGCATGTTTGTATTTGTAAGGTTCTACTAACATTGACCGTGGCTGCAAGCGGCTCTACCTGCAGCAAACCCCCATGAGGACCTGCTGATACAGTAGGGATATCTATCATCAGGAACTTTGTACTAGAATGATCCGATATTTCGTTGTCCAAGGGAGACACTTAAGAATGTAGAGCCACAAACTGCAACCGTCCCAGGCAAACCTGGTTTTAAGGAGATGCTCTGTAATGATGATGTATACAGTGTAAAAAGAAGTAACAACTTGTAAACTCTTCCCCATAGATTTTACTTACTGTACTAATAGATGAAGTAAGATATTAATAATTTGTCACAAATAATGAGAGAAATACACTTAAAATGTTAATTTTTTAAATTCTTCATATTCGTTGAGCATATGTTTTTAATGAGCCTTTGGCTTATTCTGTAGAAGCTTTTTTTTTTTCAATTAGAAGCAAAATCACAGATTTGCATCTGTTTGGTTAGTTTCTATTCGTAAATACAACATCGTTACTGGTTTTCACTGCAAAGCTCAAGATTGGCACTGAGGCCAGTCCATCTGGTACTGTCCCAAGGCAGAGAAGTGCCATAGGTCATTACTGAGGTGTTAAAAAGACCTCCTTAAAAAGCCATTTGACAAAATCCCAATAAGATACCACCACACATTTACTGTAAGAGTTATAATTTTTTTTAAAAAAAGGAAAATGACAAGTGTTGGCGAGGATGTAGAGATATTGGAATACATCACTCGTGGGAATGTAAAATGGTAGACCCATTGTGGAAAGCAGTTTGGTTGTTTCTCAGTGAGTTCAACAAAGCATTGCCACATGACCCCAGCAATCCCACTGCTGGGTATGTGCCCAAAAGGACAGAAACAAGTGTTCAAAAAAGAAATAACAACAACCTTGTATAGGAATATTCACAGCAACACTGTTACTAATAGCCAGAAGTCACAACTAATCTAAATGTCCATCACCTGGTGAATGGATGACAAAATATGGCACATCCGTGCAATGGAATATTATTTACCCACAAGAAGGAGTGAAATACTGGTGCATGCTAAAACATGAGTGAACCTTGAAAACATGTTTCTAAGTGAAAAAAGTCAGACACAAAAGGCCTCATATTGTATGATTCCACTGATATGAAGTATCCCAAATAGGCAAGTCCTCAGAAACAGAAAACAAATTAGTTCTTGCCAGGGACAGAGATGGGGAGATAGAAAGTGATTGCTTAATGGGTCTTCTTTTGGGAGGGTGAAAATTTCTTGGAACAAGATAGAAATGATGGTTGAACGACCTTGTGAATAACCTAAATACTAGTGAAGCATGTCTCTGAGAATGGTTAAAGTGGTTGATTGTATGTTCTGTGAATTCTAACATAATAATAATAATAATAATAATAATAATAATAATAATAAGAAGAAGAAGAAGAAGAAGAAGCAGCTTGATCCAGAAGACAGTTCGTGGGGGTCCTAAAGATGGTGTGAGTGGGGGAAGCCAGCCTAGGATAGTGACATCAGTTTCTTAAACTGCCTTTTTTACTTTAGACTTTCCTATTCGGGTACTTTCTATCGACACTCTTCTGCAAGAAGCTATTAGAGCATTTCACGACAAGGAAACAGTCCATGAGGACTTGCGCACTCAGAGTGAAGCCACAGGAGAGGCTGGACCTGATCTGCATGGGAAGGAAAGTCAGGCAAGTGTGGTTTTACGTACTGTCCATGCGCCTCCCACATGAGATGTGAAGCTAGGTAGAATCTAAGAGGTCTTCTAGACTAGAGATCGACAGACTTTTCTGTAAAGGTCCCGAGAGTAAATGTTTTAGGTTTCGTGGGTCAAAAGGCAAACTGAAGAGTGGTATGGGGTCCTCATACAACAAGAAAGAAATTCGCTCCCTCCACCACCACCGGTTTCCCTGAATGGGCTCTCCAGAGTGGTGGGCTGGCTTTGTGCCCAGTCGCCTTCAGCTGGACACTTTCTTCTCAAGGAAGAGCCACTGGAGGTGAGGCGGTGGAGGGGCTGAATGTCAGGGGTGGGAAGGGAATAGGGTATGAGGATTGTGGGGGAGTTTACCAAGTCACCAGCTCCTGGAGGGAAATTCTACTACTGCCGGCCCAGCAGTGGCCAACAGCGGAGTCCCCTTCATTTGGTGGGAGCCTGAGGCCAGCACCAGAGCCGAGCAGGGCAGAGGTGGAGGGGAACACCTAGCTTAGTCCCTAGGCTCACAGTGGTGTCTTGTGGAGTCTTATATACCTGGGGACCATAATACAACAGTCACCCCCCAAAATGTGGTCCTTGGGGCATCATTGACAGACTTCTAATCTAAACGTATAGATCTCAATTTGGGGAGATGGGGGTGGGAGGGAGGCCTCGGGTGGTTCACCAATGTCACATTCCTGTCAGTATTGGAACTTGCTGCATTATTGCATGACGATGCTAAGGAAGGAAACGGAGAACGTGGCCCCACCTTGAGAAGCACAGCGTGATCCAGTACCCTCATTTTATCAGGGAGACAGTCGAAGCCCTGAGCTTTTTTTCACTGGGGCCCGAAGGCTTGTTAATGTCTAGGCTGTGATTGGGACCCCAGGTTCTAAGTCCAGTACTCTTTCCCCTACCTTATGCTGTCTACAAAATGGAATAAATTCGCAAAGAATCTAATTCAGACCATTTGCATGAGCTGCAAAATGAGCATCATTTAACCATGAATTCTGACAATAACTGGAAGTTGTCTTTGTTGTGGGCTGCTCTGTCCTCTGTGTGGTTCTACTCCTCATAATCCGACCTTTAGGGTGCAAGGCAGTGCACACGTCTGTCTTTATGTCCCTTACGGCTGGCCATGCCCGACCCCTCAGGGCTGACCTTCCTAACATGGGTTTCCATAAACTCTGCCTCTTTCTCAGCTTCCAGTGTATTTTCAAAATGGCAGTTGCTGTATTTTACAGAGTAACTGACGGCCAATTGAAAGACATTCCACCGCAGGTTACTGTGTGTTTCCATAAGTACTGTTATCGTTGAACTGCATTTCCTCCTGGAAGTCAGTCAGCCTCTCATTTATGTTTTAGGTAAAATAGCACAATTTTTTAAGACTTACTTATAGAAACACAATAAAAAATGCCATTAAAATATAACAATACTAAAAATCTGTTCCCGTGTGTGTTTCCTCCCCAAAGGATCTGCAAAATAAACTTTCAGCGGATTCAGTTTCATATGAGGCATCACCAGAAAGAGACGATAAAACTGCACTTAGTAAGTAAAATGTCAAAACACATCATCCAGCGTTGACATCAGAGGGACGGACAAACAGGAAGCACATGCTTGTGAGCACAAACACGTGTTCAGGAGAAGAAAGGAGAGACAAGGGAGTGCCACACAGTTGTCTCCGTGGTCATTTGACAGGCAGAACAAGATGTATACGGACATCCCTAACCTTTGTCCACAAGTGGGGATAAGAGACAAAAATGATAAGGCGTCTTTTCCCACTCCTTCGCATGCTGTAGCCGCTCAGTTGTGTGGTTACAAAACCACCTGGATGCACCATCCTCCTCCTCCCTGGCTTTGCAGGGGGGCAGGGCCTCATTGTTTCCCCTCGCCTGCCCAGGCCTGGGTGAGGGGTGCTGTTGGGGCGCTCTCTGTGTGCTACTGCTCTGTCCACGGCGTTGAGGGAGGCTGCAGGGTCTGGTCTCTGCAGCTCACCTGGACAGTGGTTCCTTAGATGACACTCAGTTTATTCCTGACCTCGGGCAAGACAAACCCAAACCCAATGAGCAGTCACCTCCCTAGAGATCTGCTCTTCAGTCCTTCAGGTCCTCGGTAGGACCATTGATAGAAAGCAGTTTTAAGTCTTAAAAATATGTTCTATTTGTGCTAGTGAAGGCCTTGCCCTATTCAGTGGCTTCCTCGAGCTCTAGAACGAGGTTCAGACCCGCGTTGCCATCGCCGTCCTTGCCTCCACCAGTAGGCAGTGTGTGGATTCCCCGGGACGTGCCACTCCCCCGAAGCAGTCAAGTTTTCCGTCTTACGAAAGGAGCTAATCTTCCCCTTATTTTAGTGTGTTTGTTTCTTCCAGATATCTTAATTGATTTTTAATCTAAGACTGTATAACCTATTTTATTACAAAGTACAGTAATTACAAACGGATTTTGAAAACTTTGTATTTGTCCTTTGAATTTAACCCAAACCTCCTCTGACTTCTAGAGTTTTCTTCCTACTTTTAGACTTTCTTTGCTACTTATAACTAGATAATCCAGGAAAATAAAATGTAAAGAATTGAACTTTTAACATTTCTTGAGAAACTTGGGTTGTTTTCTGAAAAGAAAGCCCCAACAGTGCTGAAGTATTTCTAAAGATACTGTCCTGAGCGAGCCACACTGGAGGGAAGGCCGTAGGAAACACAGAGCCACACAGGGGCCAGGATCTTAACGCTGGAATGGGGGTGGCAGGCACGCTGTGGTGATGCTACTGCTTCCTTCCTCTGAGGATCTCAGGCAGAGCCGGGTCCAGTGGCCGCCCCATTCAAAACCCTAGACCGTCAGATGCTAGAGTTTGTTCTTACCACTCTTCCTGTTGCTAGGTCCTGATACCAGTAAAACACCAAAGCCTGAAGAAGTCCAATCAAGTGATAGTTTCTCCAAAGTAAGTATTGTAATCTGATTTTGGGTACCAGTATATCGAAACACGTCATGATTCCTTGGTTTTTGAGGTATCTTCAATAGAAGCAAGCAGCTTCTTCAATAGAAGGAAGAAGCAAGAGGAATACCAATGTGTTCCTCTTTGGTTTGAAGTAAATATGATGGTAAAACATTAGCTGAATACTCGCTATTCTTTACGTTATTAATATTCTTTATATCTGAAGCAGTGGAAATTGATATTCAGTTTTGCCAACTAAGAAAGTAAACACATTTTTTAATTTTAGACTTCATGCCAAATTTTTATTTATATGCTGTTCTTTACCAGTTAATTTATTACTTTTATGTCCCTTAAGACTCTCTTTACTTTTAAAGAATTTTCCCAGAATTAATCCTTAGCCTTACTGGTGACTCTACAGAATATTTTACTTATCTATTTGAAGTACAAATTACCAGTAAGACTAAGCATATTTTTATATTTAAATTGACTGAGTTGCAAGTCCCAAAATTCCATATTCAGTTCAATTCAAAGGGCATATTTTGTCTCATACTGTGTTGTAATGATTTGGGGTCTATCACTGAACAAAAAAGACAGAGTTCTTGGGCCTCATGGAGTTTACATTTTCCTAGAAGAAAACAGATAGTAGAGGCACAAATACATAAATGAATGAGTTGCCGTCATGTGATCTGTTGGATAGTGATGACGCCAGGAGAGAGGGGTAAAGAGGGGAGTGGGCTGGGGGATCAGGGACGCCGGCCGAGTGCCAAGGACAGGCTGCTGTCTCACACGGGGTCGGCCTCCTTGAGAAAGGGAAGTTTCCGCAGGCTGAGAACAGATCGAGAGAGTCAGCCAGCTGGATCTGGGGAAGCACTGCAGGCAGTGAGGACAGCCGGATGACAACTGTGAGGCAGAAAGGTGCTTGGCCTCAAGGTGGGAGAGGAGTGAGGGATGAGCAGAGAGAGCTGCTCTGGGAGGGACAAGATTCAGGTCAGCTGGGGCCTTGTAGGCAATGATTAGGGCATTTGGAGCAAAAGGAGGAGTCTTTGCAAGGCTCGGAGCAGAGATGTAACCTCATTCTACATCAGATGCTCACTCTGGTGGCTGAGTGAAGAACAAGCACTAAGGAAGTTGCTGTTGATTGAGAGTGGCTTTGTCGGGCCAACCCATTCTAAGGTAACATTCTTAGAGAACA
This sequence comes from Carollia perspicillata, assembly GCA_004027735.1. Taxonomy (NCBI): domain Eukaryota; kingdom Metazoa; phylum Chordata; class Mammalia; order Chiroptera; family Phyllostomidae; genus Carollia; species Carollia perspicillata. The sequence goes on from PVKM010017813.1 coordinate 14,865, forward strand.
CTCTAAGGCAAAAGAAAAAAGCTTATTATTTGAGGCCCAAAGCAAGAGGCGAGTACGTAAAGCAGCAAACAAGCAAGCAGCAAAAACCAGAAAATATGTGGACTGTAGCCTTGAATGAAGAGAGCATTGCAGGACAGGGGCTGTGTTTCTGCCGGGTGTCCCGGAGGCACGCCCCATCTGCGTGGTAGGAGCAGCTAGAACCAATCAGAAAGCCTCATTCTTCTTGATGGGAAGTATTTGAGGATGAGGTTTGGGATGCTGAAAATTAAAGAGGAAGATCTTGAAAGGGAAGAAGCCACAAAGGGAGAACCTCAAAATCTGCCTACACATTTTTCTAACATTCCTGGAAGGCTCCAAAATTATCACAAACGATTGGTGTCTTCACCAGAGAATATGACCGTTTCATGGTTTTTTTCTCCAAGTATTTGAATCCAACTTTTAAATTAGTTTTACCTTGTCACCCACTGTTTATTTTCACAGCTCACAGCACGTGCTCAGCTTGGTGCGAAATCAGAAAAGATGCTGAAGAAAGGAAAAAGCGTTCCTGACCTGCTGCTGGTTAGCATCCTGGTAAATGCGATTAAGTATGTATTATTGTTTATCTATTTAATATATTCTCTATCACATAGAGGTGTATACAAATAGCATAGACATATTCTTGATGTCCAACGAACACTACTTATCCACATAAGAAAACACACAACAAGATGGAGATATATTTTGTGGTTTACGTGCCTATATTTCACTTCCCCCTTTACCAACCATGACTTTGTTCACCCAGGTGCACATTCATGTCAGTTGCTATTCCATGTGGGAAATTCAAGGGGAAACCAGATTCTACTTAGAAAAGCCAAGGGACCTGTTCCGGAGGGGAGGACCCTGAACTGTGGACTCACGGGCCAATGCGCTTCCTCGTTCTGAGTTTCAGAAGGCGGGGATGAACCCAGGGGTCCAAAGGTTGGGCAGGGACGGGAGGACGACAGTGAGAAAGTAGGGTTCCACAGGCAAGAGATAACCATGAGCTTAGCTCCGAGGTGACGTGTGACAGGGGTGAATAAAAGTCGAAATAGGCTGTGATTCCGTAATCGTCCTCCTTTCTAAGGATAGAGGATTCTCCTCGGCCTTCCTTAGTAATACGGAAAAAGAACACATTAAAAGAAACCATAGAAGCTCTGCTGATATATATAAGAAAGAGATGAGGCTTAGCAGGATGGGAAAAAAGAATCAAAAAGGCCACTGAGAAGAGCTCGCAGAGCCTGGGCGGGTGAGGAGATTGAACTGGGGTAGCTGTGCTGTGTGGGAGGCAGTGAGTCTGAGGGAGGCAGGGAAGGAGGTTTTCGGGAGGTTTTGCCCTGCATCTGAGTGGAGCCCTCCCCCACCTTCCCCAGCCCCTTCCTGAGACCTCATCAAAGGCGTAAGTTGCCTCTCTGTTGTGATGCGTCTTGGAACATTTTCTTCTTGAACGCCAGGCTGAGGAAATCGGGTCACAGGGATGCTCCCCCTCAGAGCTGGACGGGCTCTCATCCTCAGAAGTGGCACAGATGTGTTTTACCCGTGGGACTGCTTATTGAAACAAACTGTGTAAGGGGCAGGGGAGCGATAAAGCAGATCTGAGCTTTGGCTTCAGGGGAACTAGCGTGTCCAAACTACCGTCAGAACTTCACTACCCTCCCCCACCATCCCACTGCCCCTGAGGCACCTTCCCAAGGGTGTCGTCCCTTCGAAATTCTTGCATCCCGTCCAAACCCATCCCTTTGCCATGAGGAAAGGAAGGCACATGGCAGTGCAGCGAGGCAATCCAGTCCCAGGTCCGGTTCGCAGTGTAGTCAGAGCCAAGGCCCGGCTCTTCTCACTCCACGTTGCCTGGTGTCCTCATACTGCAGCAGAACAAGTGTGACCTTGACCTCCTCTTCCCTCTGAAGTGGCTGGTGAGACTGTGGGTGGAGGGGAGGCCACCTAGGCCTGGGAAGGTGCTCAAGGAACTTGTCTTAGGCCAGCGGAGCCACGAACCCATTAGGCAGAGTACTTCACCGAGGTCTGCACGAGTTATTAAAGCAAAAATGCAGTCACTTCCTGCTCTTTGTAGCTCTAACAGAGCAAGAAATAAGACCGTGACTTAATCCAAACACCAAAATCTCGATTTTGCATAAATTAGAGGTTTAGAAGCAAAAAGTCAATGTTTATGCCCCTTTCACGTTGTTTTCCAACTTAAAGAGCTAAACTAATTCTTCGAGCACCATTCTCTATAGAGGATGCTGCGCTGAGGGGCCTTGCCCAACTTATAATTCAGTTGCGATAACCAGGGCTCACTCGAATTTTTCGAAGCTGCAATGGAACACTCACCGGTTGTGCGGGGAAGTGAAGGAGAGCGAGAGGAGTTCAGATCGGGCGGCGGTGGTTCCACCACCTGACGGAGGGACTCCATGCCGGCTGGGGGTGGAAGGGTGGGAAGAAGCCCCCAGGTTGGCATCGTGAGCGTCCACCACGTGCTAACCTCTGTGCCGGGATCCCAAAATGTGGCATTTCAGTTCATTCTCACAAGCCCACTGTGAGGTGTTATCCCACTCCGTACAGATGAAGGAATGGGTTCAAAGGAGAAGGGGCCTGTGAACACAAGCTAGAAAATGCAATTCATCCTAATTCATACCCACATAACAGTGAGGAGATCAGTTTGTTTGAAGTAAATGGCTCAAAGTTATGGGAAGAAGATGTACTAGGTCAGTTAGCTGTGTCCAGCTAGTTCTAGACACCATGTTATGGCCTCTGGAATAAATTTGGTGGGCAGCAGGCACCCACAAAAGAACTACGAGCAAGTGAATGATTAGTTAACCTAACTTGAACTGTAGAGAAACAAAATTGATACAGGAGGAGATGATTATGGAATTGAAAGAGAGATAAAGGCAAGGTTAATTGTATCACTATTTCCAAAGTAGTCGTGTCTACTGGAATAGTCATGGTTTGTCCATTTTTTGTTCAGTCAGCTACCCGTGGATCAAGGCTGGGTCCTCGATGGCTTTCCCATGACTCTGAACCAAGCACGGCTTCTGGACGAAGCTCTCACAGGCTGCAACCGAACCCTCGTGGAGCTGGAGAGAAAGAAAGCCCAAAAGCACGCACTGGCTGTTGACCCGACAGCCACCAGAGAAGTGCCTCTCCCCCCTGCTGCACTGGACTTTGTCATGTTACTAGATATTTCCGACAACTCCGCACTGGATCGCATGAACAACGTCATGGGTAAGTTGGACGCCTCTTTTTTGATTTTCTTTCATTTCGTTTCATTTTATTTTATTTTTTGATGGTCTTGTTTACAGTGTAAATTTCTTTAAAATACTGGGTATCCTAAAATTTAATTCTTTTTCTGGCACAACCTGTCTGGAGCTGGTGCAGACTTGGTCCCACAAAATGGCCCCCAGTTACCGTCACTTCTCTCCAATGTGACTACAGACTTGGGGGTTTCCATGACCCCTCCTCAGGCTTGATAATTTGCTATCGTGGCTCACAGGCCTCAGGGAAACGCTTTCTTTACTGTTACCGGTTTATGATAGTGGGTGTTATAGAGGATACAGAGGAACAGCCAGGTGAAGGGTACGTAGGGCAAGGTCTGGAGGGCCCCTGTGGGGCTTGGAGCATGCCATCCTCCCAGCCTGCGGGTGCGTTCGCCAGCCCAGGGCCCCAAAAACTCTTCAGGGCCCTCTTCAGAGTTTTTAGGGAAGTTCCATGATGGAGGCACGATTGATTGGATAACTGGGCATCATCATGGGTTCAGTTTTCTGCTCCCTAGAGTCCGAGGGTGGGCTGAAAATTCCAGACCTCTAATCACAACATGGTTGATTACGCTGGCAACCAGACCCCAACCTCCAAGAGTCACCCCATTACCATAAGCTCAGATAATGTCAAAAAAGTCTTATTCTGAATAACAAAAGATGCTCCCAACCTACTAAATGGGAGAACATATTCACCAACAACACATCTGATAAGGGGTTTATATCCAAAATTTATAAAGAACTCATGGTACTCAACACCAAAAACGAACAAACAAACAAGAGAATAATCCAATTTAAAAAATGAGCAGAGGATCTAAATAGACACTTCTCCAAAGAGGATATACAGATAATCAACAGAAATATGACCAGATGCTCAACGTCACTAATCATCAGGGACATGCACATTAAAACAATGAGGGATCTCCTCACACCTGTCAGGATAGGTCTGCAAATGACAAGTGTTGCCGAGGATGTGGAGAAAAGGGTCACGCTCATCCTTGTTTTGAGCTCGCTTAACTTGGAGATCTTCCTGTCATTGTTCACTTCAATAACATGACAGGACCATTAGATAGTTATTCAGCGGTTGAGCCTCATCGTTTAAACTGGATGCCGTTCGTCACACCACAAAAGGGAAAATGTACGTCGATCTGCACAAAAGAGGAGGAGTCACGTGGTCAGTAGTGAGGCTTCTGCTGGTCCGGCCAACTCCCCTTTCCTGTTTGGGGGACAGCGAAGGGCTCGCTAAGAGCCCTGCCGATCCACGGCCATCTGCTGGCAGAGCAGGGCTCTGAACTCAAGACAAATCTGACTTGACAGCAGGTCATGAAGCGCACACAGACATCTGGGGGAGAGAGGGCCCCTGGGAGATGATGACGACCCTGCCGGACCCCAGAAGGCTGGCCTGCCGCCTTGCGGCTCCATGGGAAGAGCACTGCTGTATGGTTCAGAAAACCAGAAGGAAACAGTTGGCAAAGCTTTTCAAGAAATGCGACTCAATCCAGTTTGAGTTCTTTCATGTCCCTATCAGAATTATATAACAAATACTTCTGGTAAGTCTGGCAAAGCTGATATTACCATCTAAATAATTTTATTTCTTAATTGTAGACCCTTGATTTACAACTGGGCTTAAAAAGGCCCTTTCTGCTCTATTCCAGGAAGACTTTCTCCTTTGTCAAATTTATGTTTATATGTATGTAAATAATATTTGTTCTACTCTTAGAAACTGGTATTAAAGCATAATGTGATGTTTTCCCTTTTTATCTTATATTTCTAATATTGTATATTTCTAGGTCTGAGCTGAACTGAATCAATAGCTCAATCGTGGCTGTTTAAGCCGTGAAAACTAGTATGAAGTCACTGGATTGACAGTTCACACTTGCTTGGGCTAGAACTGAGTGTGCTAAATAGGTGTCCACAACTTTGAAAATCAATCTGCAGCTTACATGGTCATGTATTTTAAGTTAAGAGAAAGTATTACTCTTCCATATCTTAAGATTTTTCTTTCTTAAACTATAAGATTCGAATGGCCTTTGAGAGATCATTTTGCCAATACACTCTCCTTACCTTTGACAAAACCCCACCTAAACTGTTTTGGGCCGATAAAACTCTATCCTTCTACAATAGCTTGTTCACTCACAGATTCATGTATTTTTCATCGCATGCAGTGCAAGGCACAAGAAGAACTGTATCCTGCCTTCCGAGAATGTATTGGAAATTGTAGATAAAGAACCAAGGGGTTACACAGTCCGGAACTGTGTCCCACATGACAGCCACCAGCCACGCATAACGATTTCAATTAATTCATATTAATAAATTGAAAAATTCAGTTCCTCTGTCACACTGGCCACATTTCATGTATACAGGTGGCTAGTGGCTGTCATATCAGTCAGTACCGATGTAGAAGGTTTCCATCATCTCAAAGTTCTGTTGGATGCCATTGGTAGAGGGATGGGAGCTAAAATGCACCACTGGTAAATATTTAGCATTTATAATGTGCCAGGAATCGATAATACAGAAGTGAAGGGCAAGCCCTTACCCTCGAGTGGTTCACAGTGTGGCATGAGAAGAAACAGAGTAAGCTGCTCATTATAATACAGTCAGTTCTGTGCAATAACAGGTGTACCCGACATGGAGGGAGGTCAGGCAGGCCGAGAAAGGGAGGAAAATAGAAACACAATTGCAAGCCTTGGTAGGTTAGTGTGGTCCATCTAGAGAACAGCAAGTGCCCAGTAGGGCTGGGGGGAGTAAGCTATAGAGAAGCAGCAGACAAGAGCCTGAAGACTAGCCAGGAGGCCAGATGAAGAGTCCTGCCCTCCATCTGGACTTGGGCTTTGTCCTGAAGCCAAGTGAAGTCAATGCATTATATTAAAGCTGAGATGTAATGCAATTACATACGCTTTTCAGAGTGGTCATCTTGGCTTTATTGGAAGGGGAATGAGATTGGAAGCAATGAAATGAGTTAGGAAACGATCATCACCTGAAAAACAACAAAGGCAGTAAGACAACTGTGAGAAGCAGGGCAGGAAGAGCCCACTCCAAGCAGTATTTAGGAGGAAGACCGCCAGACGCAGTGATAGGGCGGGCTGGTGGGGGGTGGGCAGCACAGGGAGAGCAGGGTGGCTTCGAGTCTCTGAGTAGCACAGTGTTTTGAGTGATGATACTGCCCGCTTAGAGACTATGGAAAGAACACGTAAGAGTCCCTTAGGAATACACTGAGCTCGAAGTGCCTGTGGGGCTTTTCAGCAAAGATGTTAGAGAAGAGTTCTATAAACGAGTCTAGATGGCAGGAGGAAAATGGGCACCACAGTTATAGACTTAAAGGTAAGATAGATCATCTACAAAGAAAACCGTAATTTAAAAAATATCCGGGATGAGACCCAAGAAAACATGAAAATTTAATGGGAAGAGCAAAAGAATCTCTCAGAAGCAGCAGCTCTAGAGAAAGGAAGAAAGATGGGGTGAGTAATGTCTCGTAACCAAAAGGAAGACAGATTGTCCAAATCAGGGTGTCGTACTCTCCTCTTTCCAGACTGGTGGGGGCTGGGGTCCTGAGGCCCAGGCTGGGGGTCCCTAGGGTCTGCTGCACCAATGCCACCCTACAATGCTTGGGGTCCATGGAGAAGCCAGAAGAACAGCACCACAAGGAAGCAACCTACAGCCAAAGTCAGGTGGACTCAAAGGCTGGACATCAGTCCAGCCAGAGCCTGACAGAGACGAATGGCCCAGACTGAAAGCCGGAAGGCAGGAGACCAGAAACACCTGAGGAAAGGGGACATCCAATGTGGGAGTAAGGAACTGTTGGAATGGAAGAGTGGGAGGCTATGCCTGGGTTTTTAGCTGGTGCCTCGGGCCATCACCAGCCTGGGGGGGAGCAGCAGTGTTCATCATGTGCTGAGAAGCACAGAGAGATGGTGAGTGCAGACCTCAGATGCTTCACCCTGTGCAGCAGTGACTGAAAAGAAACATATCTGTTTCTTCATCTGGGTGCCATCTTTAGTTTGTGAGGTCGTGGGGCTGTATAGTAATGTATGCATTCTGTTTGGTAGGTACAATTCAATAAACACCTTATAATTTAAAAAGACATTCAGAGTCTGGAGCCAGATTGACTGGAATCAAATCTTTTCTCTGCCATTTATGAACAGTGCACTTGGGGGCCAATTATGGAGTTATACTCCTGCTTCTCAAATTTTCTGTGACTGTAAAATAATGGAATATTGATGTGGACTCTGGCCAGCAGGGTTCATGGTGTTGTGGATACAATGAACAAAATCATGCAGACTGCAGAAGTCCTGTAGAGAAAAGGGACAGCATGGCCATGCTCTGAGTGAGAGAGCGCCCCAACCCTTGCCTGAACAAGTTTTTATTGCTTTCTGGGAGCATTACATCAAGGAAGGTCCTCATTCATCACAGTCAGGCAGTAATGATCAAACAATAGATAACATTCAAAGAACTATGAGGGCTTATTCTGAGTCAGGGTTAGTTAGCTAAAGGGCCATAAAACTTTGGGAAACAAACTCATTTCATGCTTGAACCCTTATCAGAAAATTGAAGACATTCTTAGCAAAGCAGGTTTCACAGGATTTTATGCATTCTTAGGCCTGATCACCCAGGGGAACTTGCCTTTTCCAGTACAAGACTCACCGCCCTCTGTCATTATTTCAAGATTAAGTCAGGCAGGGGAAGTAAGGCAGCCAAAAGATTAGCAGACTTCTTGCAGACAGAATGAGGACTCAGGCTATGTCAGAGCCAAGGTGTAAGGGTCCATCACACCTTTTTCTATAGCCCCCAAGTCCTTTCCTGGTGGCCCCATCGTGACTGTGCCTGTCTTAGTTCGTCCCTCCCTTGAGGAATCTTACCCATTACTGGCTAACCAGTTATCCACCTGGGGCCAAGCAGGGTGAAATAAAAGGGGACAGAGGTGGTGTCCAAGCTGGGAAGATAAGCTTTGTCTTCTTAATGGCCTATGGTCCCAAGGTCTCTTTACTCAGCCTTAGCCACAGGAGGTTACAGCTTCTGAAACCAGGCAGGGCAGTTCCCAACAGAATATGTGTAAAAGTAGTTAAGAACTGTGCACTAACTTTTACCTATAAATGTGGCAGAGAAATAGATAAGGACTGAAATTTATCCACTGGCCTTGACGGCTTTGGTGGCAGGGCTGAGGGAGGTCTCAAAGAAGGAGTGGAGAAGGAAGGATGGACTTTGTGGCTGGGGCATGAATGGGAGTTGGGGAGGTGGACGAAGGGTGGGTGGAGACAGCTCTCAAGGTGTTTGCCTCTCTAAGAAAGGGGACAGCCATGGCAAAAAGGTATTTATTACCATTTCTTTAGTTTTCTCTGTCTCTCTTTCTCTCTTTGAGAAAAGAGCACATGCATATCAAAGAGCTCAGGTGATCTTTAAGCCAGGGAATTAGTGTGGTTACAAGTCACAGGGTTACATATTTTTCTTTGAAGATGTCTACCTGTATTAGTGTAAGTCTTGGAAACAGAGATGAATGTCATCTAAGGCTGGTATAGCCAAGAGACACAAAAATGGAAGTTATGAGATGGGGGAGAGAAGTTGAAGGTTCAACCAAGCAATTCTGGTTTGCTAGAAAATTAAGTGAAGTCAGAAGAATGCTGGTAGTTTGGGGGAAAAGGATGTTAAGAGACTGGCTGGTGTTAGAGAGATTCACTGGCTACATGGGAGTGTTTGAAAGAAAATAGGAGTATAAGTCTTTGAGACAGCGGAGATGGAGCCATTCAAGGTGATCTCAAAATCTAGGACATGGCCACCGTAGTGAGTGCTAGAAGCAGAGAGAATGGCAAGGGGCCAATGCCTGGGCACAGCTGGGGGGAAAAGAATACTCACCTGTGTGCTGAAGTCCCTGGCAAGCACGAGAAAGTGGTCGTGACAGCATCTCCTGAGAAAAGCCCGTGCAATTTTCTTCAGTCACCCACTGCTAATGTCAGTAACCTTTGAGTTGAATAAATAACCTGCAGGCATTATTCTGTGTTCTAGGTCCACGTCCTCTTTTTCTGCTGTGAATGTAGATGGAGAACAATTGATTGCTACATCCTATGACGGTCATTCATTTTCCTGAACACTATTAATTTATTCACTCTTTAATGTTCTCTTTCATAGACTGAGAAATTCTAATTTTTTAAACATCTAGTTCAAAGCTCTTTTCCCTGTATGATTTTCTATTTATTCTAAGTTTGCGATTTTTCTGGACTTCATACTATCAATCCTGAATAGGACTCAATCAGAGCTGTTGTGATTGTTCTTGTTATTGTATTTGGTCTCTTGTGGTCTATTCCTTTATATTTATTCTATAGGGAAAAATCATAAAGTCTAGAGAGAAAGATAAATTACTTTATTGTATTGTAATATAACATTGATGAATAATCTTATGTGTTTTTTACTATGTCGACCTTGTTACTTCATTCTTAATTTTTACAGCATGGTGGTGACTTTCTAATTGTTTCCTGGTTTGTTATTCATGATGACCCACCATTTTCACTCTCATCTCTTCATAGGTACTCCCAAGACCCTCTCCATCAAAACCACAATTCCTCTTTAACATTGTATTTTACATTTTCTCCAATTTCCAAGGAAAATTTAAATTCGGATTCTCCAAACTCTACTCATTCAACATCTTATTAAACATTTAAAAGGCAGGACCATGTATCTATTTGAATTTCTTGTATCAGTACATTTTGACAATGCTACTGCAACTTTGACTGGTTTTGCAAATTGTCCAATGAAGTAATTTTTATGTCGTAGCTAAAGGATTTTCAACTAAAACTCTTCATGAAGATATCCATCAACGTGTAGCTGCTAAGAACCAAGATACGAATGATGACCAGAATTTAAGAGACCAAATACAGCATAGGTGAGTTTAAAATTCAATGTCCTGCCTCTTGTCCTTTGAACAGACTGACAACTAGTCACTTTGGGACCATCAGACCTAGGAAAAAGGTGTATATCCTAGCACACAGTCCTTTACAGGTCAAACAAAACTAAGTAGCTTTGATGCTGAGTGAAACATCTGTGTGCTTGCTTTCAGAGCAGAGCGCTAGTCACCATGACCTGGGAGGAAAGAATTAAATCAGGCAGCACTTCTCTCTGTGGTTACATGAACTTATGCATTCACTATATGGAGCCCTAATTCAGCCCCTAATTCAGTCCCTATTCAGCAAGTGCCAACGAAGATTGTGACATTTAAAGACCTGGACATCAGACTACAGAGTAGAGTTCTAAAACTATTTTGTTTTGCTAAAAATAAGTTAAGCTTAAAAAAAACTATTCTTTTGGTTGTGTGCAATTTGTTTGTGGGAAAAGAAAATTTAGACAATTTCATGAGACCTTGAGGAGTCTAAAAATACAGTGATTTACAGGGACAGGTAATTTGAGCAACATTAAGACTGTCATCTCTCAGGGAAGGCAGGAAAGCTTCACGAACC